>JAQIUQ010000264.1:17500-180804 GCA_030378365.1 Hybognathus amarus | reverse complement strand
AAACTAGATTAATGTTAGGCAAACTAATCTTTCAACTGTTCCCACGACTGGGCGACTCCTTAAATCGTTCACTCATCTATTAATATCTGCAAAATTATGTAGACAATTTTTCCTATTACAGTCTAGCAATGTTGACTGCACTTCACAGCTAAACACCTCTTGGGCAAAACTGGACCTCTATAGAAATCATTGTCATGTGGATTTCAGAAGCAATCACAAACTAACCCAAGTGGCTGTAAAACCCTAACAAATCTAAAAGGATTTGTTAGGGAAAATACAATAATAAGCCAAACCAAGAAAACCAAGCCAAACCAAGAAACTCATTCCAAAAGAAATGATTTATTTTGTTACACAGAATCTTGACTCATAACAAGTTAAATAGACAGGGGCTAAAGACAAGACACCTCAGCATAATTCTAGCTGAAGGTGGTGTTGACAGAACCAGACCCCTCAGCATCATCCTGGCTCAAGGTGACATTGACAGAACCAGACCCCTCAGCATCATCCTGGCTGAAGGTGGCATTCACATAACCAGAGCCCTCAGCATAGTCCTGGCTGAAGGTGGCGTTGACAAAACCAGACCCCTCAGCATCGTCCTGGCTGAAGGTGGCATTCACCGCATCATCCTGGCTGAAGGTGGCATTGACAGAACCAGACCCCTTAGCATCGTCCTGGTTGAAAGTGGCGTTGACAGAACCAGACCCCTCAGCATCGTCCTGGCTGAAGGTGGCGTCGACAGAACCAGAACCCTCAGCATCGTCCTGGCTGAAGGTGGCGTCGACAGAACCAGACCCCTCAGCATCGTCCTGGCTGAAGGTGGCGTTCGACGGACCCCTCAGCATCGTCCTGGCTGAAGGTGGCGTTGACAGAACCCTCAGCATCGTCCTGGCTTAAGGTGGCGTTGACAGAACCAGACCCCTCAGCATCATCCTGGCTAAAGGTAGCATTCACAGAACCAGACCCCTCAGCATCGTCTTGGCTTAAGGTGGCGTTGACAGAACCAGACCCCTCAGCATCGTCCTGGCTAAAGGTAGCATTCACAGAACCAGACCCCCCAGCATCATCCTGGCTAAAGGTAGCATTCACAGACCCCTCAGCATCGTCCTGGCTGAAGGTGGCGTTGACAGAACCAGACCCCTCAGCATCGTCCTGGCTGAAGGTGGCGTTGACAGAACCAGACCCCTCAGCATCGTCCTGAATGAAGGTGGCGTTGACAGAACCAGGACCCTCAGCATCGTCCTGGCTAAAGGTAGCATTCACAGAACCAGACCCCTCAGCATCGTCCTGGCTGAAGGTGGCGTTGACGGAACCAGACCCCTCAGCATCGTCCTGGCTTAAGGTTGCATTCACAGAACCAGACCCCTCAGCATCGTCTTGGCTTAAGGTGGCGTTGACAGAACCAGACCCCTCAGAATCGTCCTGGCTGAAGGTGGCGTTGACAGAACCAGACCCCTCAGCATCATCCTGGCTAAAGGTAGCATTCACAGAACCAGACACCTCAGCATCGTCTTGGCTTAGGGTGGCATTGACAGAACCAGACCCCTCAGCATCGTCCTGGCTGAAGGTGGCGTTGACAGAACCAGACCCCTCAGCATCGTCTTGGCTTAAGGTGGCGTTGACAGAACCAGAACCCTCAGCATCGTCCTGGCTGAAGGTGGCGTTGACAGAACCAGACCCCTCAGCATCGTCCTGGCTGAAGGTGGCGTCGACAGAACCAGACCCCTCAGCATCGTCCTGGCTGAAGGTGGCGTTGACGGACCCCTCAGCATCGTCCTGGCTGAAGGTGGCGTTGACAGAACCCTCAGCATCGTCCTGGCTTAAGGTGGCGTTGACAGAACCAGACCCCTCAGCATCATCCTGGCTAAAGGTAGCATTCACAGAACCAGACCCCTCAGCATCGTCTTGGCTTAAGGTGGCGTTGACAGAACCAGACCCCTCAGCATCGTCCTGGCTAAAGGTAGCATTCACAGAACCAGACCCCCCAGCATCATCCTGGCTAAAGGTAGCATTCACAGACCCCTCAGCATCGTCCTGGCTGAAGGTGGCGTTGACAGAACCAGACCCCTCAGCATCGTCCTGGCTGAAGGTGGCGTTGACAGAACCAGACCCCTCAGCATCGTCCTGAATGAAGGTGGCGTTGACAGAACCAGGACCCTCAGCATCGTCCTGGCTAAAGGTAGCATTCACAGAACCAGACCCCTCAGCATCGTCCTGGCTGAAGGTGGCGTTGACGGAACCAGACCCCTCAGCATCGTCCTGGCTTAAGGTGGCGTTGACAGAACCAGAGCCCTCAGCATCGTCCTGGCTAAAGGTTGCATTCACAGAACCAGACCCCTCAGCATCGTCTTGGCTTAAGGTGGCGTTGACAGAACCAGACCCCTCAGAATCATCCTGGCTGAAGGTGGCGTTGACAGAACCAGACCCCTCAGCATCATCCTGGCTAAAGGTAGCATTCACAGAACCAGACACCTCAGCATCGTCTTGGCTTAGGGTGGCATTGACAGAACCAGACCCCTCAGCATCGTCCTGGCTGAAGGTGGCGTTGACAGAACCAGACCCCTCAGCATCGTCTTGGCTTAAGGTGGCGTTGACAGAACCAGAACCCTCAGCATCGTCCTGGCTGAAGGTGGCGTTGACAGAACCAGACCACTCAGCATCGTCCTGGCTGAAGGTGGCGTTGACAGAACCAGAACCCTCAGCATCGTCCTGGCTGAAGGTGGCGTTGACAGAACCAGACCCCTCAGCATCGTCCTGACTGAAGGTGGCGTTGACAGAACCAGAACCCTCAGCATCGTCCTGTCTAAAGGTAGCATTCACAGAACCAGACCCCTCAGCATCATCCTGGCTGAAGGTGCCGTTGACAAAACCCTCAGCATCGTCCTGGCTGAAGGCGGCGTTCACAGAACCAGAACCCTCAGCATCATCCTGACTGAAGGTGGCGTTGATGGAACCAGACCCCTCAGCATCATCCTGGCTAAAGGTAGCATTCACAGACCCCTCAGCATCGTCCTGGCTGAAGGTGGCGTTGACAGAACCAGAACCCTCAGCATCATCCTGGCTAAAGGTAGCGGTCACAGAACCAGACCCCTCAGCATCATCCTGGCTGAAGGTGCCGTTGACAAAACCCTCAGCATCGTCCTGGCTGAAGGTGGCGTTGACAGAACCAGACCCCTCAGCATCATCCTGGCTGAAGGTGGCGTTGACAGAACCAGACCCCTCAGCATCGTCCTGGCTGAAAGTGGCGTTGACGGAATTGGATCCCTCAGCATCATCCTGCCAAAAAGTGCCCTGCAGTTGGACAGAGTTAGAATTGTCTGGAGAGAAAGAAAGAAATAACAAATATGTAAACAGGTCAATATAAACTCATTACTTTTTTACTAGAGTATGTCAAATTATGAAACAAGTCTACAAACCCTTTCCTCCAACTACTCTCCCAACATCACTCAAAGAGAGATTTAAAGTTCCATCTTCATGTGCGCAGCTGAAAGCTGAGAAACGCATTTGACAATTTAAAAAAGAAAACAGACAAGAAACCTTAATAATAGCAAACAAAAATGAAACTCACCATGCCATACTAATGGGAGATAAAGAACTACCAAAACAGTCATTTTAATCAAACCCATTCTATAACACAACCAGCGCTACTAAACAAAACTATTTCAACTGCAAAAACTAAAGTTTCAAACCAACAAGGTCTTTTAAAGCCAAACAGAAACCAAGTTGTACCACCTGGATGACTCGTTAACTCATTATTGGGGCAAATCTGCTAATTAATGAGATCAATAATTAATTAATCACCCAGCATACTAGCTGATGTCATATCCCACATAACTAAAGTTTCAATGTTTATCTTTTGTGATTCATTGACCATCACTGAAAGAAGGCCCAACAACACTCACACTTTGGCCTGGTTTCACTGACAGGGCTTAGATTAAGCCAGGATTAGGCCTTAGTTCAATTAGGAAATTTGAGGAGCTTTTATAAACGTGCCTTACAAAAATTATTACTGGTCTGCATCTTGAGACAAAAACGGGCTTTCAGTTAAGTCAGGCATGCGCTGTTCGATTTTCGTCGGATTTTGAGATGATTTTCTGACTCGTGCGACTCTTTTCCGGGTCAGGGAGATTTTCAGGTTTGCTGTGCATTGTTTGTGTAGTGTACAGGGAGAAATGAGAGGTGATTAACATCACCCAAAAGGCAATCGGATGGTCGGATGAAATGTCAGAAATTTTGTTCTCCTCATCGTAACTGAATCGCACAGTTGAAGCAGAGCTACGAACTGATTGCCCTAATCTCAGTGTTTTTTCCCTCACAGCACCTGCGAAAACAAAAGTTTAACCATTTTATGGATTAACCATATATTACGTCTTCCCAGCCTCCAGCAATGTATCAACACCATGCCTCTTTTATTAATTTGTAAAACAATGTTTTTGAAAATAATCGATTAGTCATTGATGACTAATTATTGTAGTGTTCGGACATTACTGTTAATAGTTAATTTTGTTCTCACATGCTGTGAGGGCATTTTATCATCCGAACATCACATTGGTTATGCAGTGATGTGCTGTGACATTGTGTGGCAAATTAATTATAATAGCAGATCAATTTAATGATAAAATTAGCCCTCCCTTATTAAGAAAATACAATAATACTTTATTTAATTATTTAATGCATAAATTGGAAATGCTAAATCATCTTGATATTGATAGCTGATGCTTGTTTTGACAATATCTTTGGATACATGATTTCGTCTACAGGTGCAACCCGGCAAGGGGGTTTATCGCACATATTTCACACCTTTAGTGTGAGCAGTCAAGTCGCAGCTCAATGATCAGACGGAATAATGTGAGCTCAAAAATCCGTTTTGGCTTTACATCACATGCGATTTACTTGTTCAATGGGTCTCATTCATGAAACACGAGCAGAACTAATTTTTGTGTAAATCGTGTGTAAAGTGGTTCTGGCGTAAATTTTCGGATTCATTAAAATGTTCGTATTTTCCAAATGTTAGTTGGTACGCAAGAAATCTACACCTGCTAGTTGGGTCATCTATAGCCGTTTCGTGACCGCGGAGAGCGAAGGTTCGTTTCTCACTTGATTTGTCATCTATAAAGGTTAAAGAAAAAAATGAGCCGGGGTGCCCCTCACAAAAATGTGGGGACATTTTGTGAGAGCCTGTTATCAAAAATGGCTGCCGTCGGCCAAGCTGTGAAATGAACTTTTTGATGGTTTTGCCCATAGTGCTGCATAATACATGGTTTCTGACCCTATATAGGTCAAGAAATTCATAAATAATGTAGATTTATTGATTTGACCTATTTTAGACCTTCAAATTCAAGATGGCCACCAATTGGCTCTTTAAGGTGAGACACCACTACAGGTGAATAGGGTAAAAATTTTAACTTGCAGATATCACCATGAAACTTTACCAGTTGATTACTTGCATGAATAGGAGAAAAAAATTTATTGCAAGTTTTCTGTAATTTTATGTTTAAATATGCTAATCAGGCTATATCTAATTAAATATGCCCTAATTTGCATATATTTTGAAGTGACGAATCTCACAATTGAAAAAAATAAGGTTCAAAATTATTTTAGCATTTTCTTGATATATTCAATGAAAAGACATCACCTGAGGGGATTATAAATATCTCTTTTTGTTACCCTTGAAATCAGAAAATACTGCCAATAGCATTAAATAGATTTCCGCCTTATTTTTAGGCATAAAATGTCATATACATCAGGCTAAGAATGATATATCAACAAATCCCTCTGTAAAAACCTTCACAATATAGTTGGGAATAAGACTGTACAGTTTGTTGTATGTAGGTGCTACAGAAGTATAACATCGTCACTAGGAGTGTGAGAAAAATGTCTCAGTTACGTATGTAACCCTCGTTCCCTGAGTAGGGAACGGAGATGTTACGCTGAGTGAGGACAAATGGGGTTTCGCTTAGAAAGCCTATCGACTTCGAGTATTAAAAAATGAGCCGATCCCTTTTGTTGTCACTCAGAGTTACGTCAATAACAACAATAAATGGGGTTCCAGTCTAATCAAGCCAGCTTCACAGCTGTCTTCCAGTGCCCTGCATAAGTCTGAGCTCCTAGTTGTGAGACTGGCACGGACGAAGGACTCGTACTTAACAAAGGAATACCAAGGTACACTGGGAAGCATATCTCAGAGGAAATATGCAAATAGTGCCTGTCTGAAGGGGGGAAGGGGCTAGCATATGGAGAACACTGGGGTGTCCAGCCCGAAGGGTTGAATATTTCAACCCGGGGGGGGGCAAGGTGGCTTGCCAAGGGAAAGACATGTGCTCAGAGAGACTTACATTGGAAACACACATGGGGGTCGCCCAGAGAAGGGACCATGCACACGGAGGCACTTAGCCTAGTAGTGCTGGAGGAACTCAGGGCTTAACGTTTGATGGGAGAAGCTCACCTGAGGAAAAAAATTGCATGTATCCAGTCTGTGAAGTGGAGTGGCGAGCAAGCAAAGCCACATGAGCGGGTGGTTGAAGCGAGTACATGAGAGGACACTGGCTCCACTCGGAGATTGTAGAATCTGGCGAATGACCTGCAGCTCTGCAGATGTCTGTTAGCGAGGCGCCGTGTGTTAGAGCCCAAGAGGAAGCCACACTCCGGGTGGAGTGGGCAGTCACACCAAGGGGGCATGGTCGACCTTGCTGCTGGTATGCCAAACCAATGGCATCCACTATCCAGTGAGACAGCCTCTGCTTGGAGAGAGCCTTTCCCTTCAGCTTTCCACCATAACAGACAGAGCTGGTCCGAGGTCCTGAAACACTGCGTTCTGTCAACACAGGCACGGAGAGTGCGTACTGGACAGAGCAGTGCCAAGGCTGGGTCTGCCTCCTCCAGGGGCAGCGCTTGCAGGTTCACCACCTGGTCCCAAAAGGGAGTGGTGGGAACCTTGGGCACATATCCAGGCCGGGGTCTCAGGATCACGTCAATGGCTTTGTCAATGCGTGTAGGTCCCCTACCCTCTTGATGGAGGCCAGTGCAACCAGTAGAGCTGTCTTCATTGACAGGAAGTTAAGCTCCACTATTGCAGTGGCTCAAAGGGAGCACTTTGCCGGGGAGATAGAACCATTGAGAGGTCCCAAGAGGGAACGAGGAGGATTTAGTCTCCTCACTCCTGTCAGGAACCTGACAATCATGTCGTGCTTTCCCAAGGACTTACTTCCAACTGCGTCATGATATGCAGTGATAGCGGCAACATACACTTCCTTCGCTCCATCCCATCTTGCAGGAAGGAAAGCATGACACTAATCGAGCATCTACGGGGTCTTCTCTGCGAGTAGAGCATGAAGAGGTTCCACTTCAAAGCGTAGAAATGTCTCTGGATGATGCTCTAGCGCAGGGGTGTCAAACTCAGTTCCTGGAGGGCCACAGCCCTACAGAGTTTAGTTCCGACCCTGCTTCAACACACACACACACACTTGCAGTTTTCAAATGAGCCTGAAGGACTTGATTAGCTGATCAGGCGTGCCTAATTAGGGTTGAAGCTAAACTCTGCAGGGTTGTGGCCCTCCAGGAACTGAGTTTGACACCCCTGCTCTAGCAGAAGAGAAGTAGCAAAGTCCTTTTAGGCAAGTCCTGCCACTCGGCCGCCATCTTGGCATCGCCTCCGGGCAGCTATTTCAGACTAACAAGACCAGGTTCCTATCTAAATGAATGGGCAGAGAGTCAGAACTGCATTTTCACTGCATGTATAGAAACAGCAGTACATTATGACAAAAATCGCTGAAAAAGTTTGATGACTTTGCCCCAAAATAAGGTTTGAAATGCCCTTTTCCCCCACAGGCTATACTTTTACTACGCATGCGCAAGGGTTCTCGTCTCCACTGTCACAAACATCAAATGTGCGTGTGCATCAGTGGAACCAGACGATAGGCTTAAATGTCTCCCGGCTTGACCGTTAAAAGCAGATGATTGGCTTTCCAGTCAGAGGGTTGGGACATGTGCATACAACCGCCATCTTGTGCGTTACGGGTTTTCCCTATATAGTTGTATTGAGGATTTAGGAGGTGGCATGTCTCTATATAAATTGTCGCTGGTGATAGTAGACACTAGCACTGGTGGTAGGGTACCCAAACCTGCCTTGTCCCATCCAGGGTCACAACTAGCCAGTGTCAAAGGGGTATGTAATAAAAAATTGCACCATGTGTAAACGCAGCCTCTGATGGCAGGTCAGAGTACTTGGAGCGTCAATTCAAGGCTATTGGCAGAATTTACAGCTTAATAAAAATAAATATTCATAATCCCCTCTGGTAATGTCTTTTCATTGAATATATCAACAAAATGCTAAAATAATTTTGAACCTTGTTTTTTTCAATGGTGAGATTCGTCACTTCAAAATGTATGCAAATTAGTGCATATTTAATTGGATATAGCCTGATTAGCATATTTAAACATAAAATTACAAAAAACTCACCTGTAATGGTGTCTCACCTTAAAGAGCCAATTGGCGGCCATCTTGAATTTGAAGGTAAAAAATAGGTCAAATCAATAAATCTACATAATTTATGAATTTCTTGACCCAAATAGTCTCAGAAACCATGTATTATGCAGCACTATGGGCAAAACCATTAAAAAGTTCATTTCACAGCTTGGCCGATGGCAGCCATTTTGGATATCGGGCTCTCACAAAATTTCCCCACATTTTTGTGAGGGGCACTCCGGGTAATTTTTTTCTTTAACCTTTATAGATGACAAATCAAGTGAGAAACGAACCTTCGCTCTCCGCGGTCACGAAGCGGCTATAGATGACCCAACTATGCTCCCAGCCCACGCTGTAAATGGTGCGCTTAACATCCGAACGTTTTGCTCATTAATAAGGCTGCATTTTAATTCACCTTCATCTCCTACATATTTAAACAGCATTTTGAAAAAAATATTTGATATAGTAATTACATACGTTTTTTCTTTTTACTTTTATTATGAGAGCCAGTAATAGC
This sequence comes from Hybognathus amarus, assembly GCA_030378365.1. Classification (NCBI taxonomy): domain Eukaryota; kingdom Metazoa; phylum Chordata; class Actinopteri; order Cypriniformes; family Leuciscidae; genus Hybognathus; species Hybognathus amarus. The sequence goes on along the minus strand of JAQIUQ010000264.1, from coordinate 171,826 downwards.
AGATCTGGTGATCGATGGCGGTCCTTCCAGTTTGAAAACGATTTTTCCGAAGTGAACTAATTCGTATTTTTTGCTGTCAAGCTTAATGTCGAACCATTTTCTTCTCACTTCTGGGACTGTTCGATTAACAGATGAAACTCCATTAACTGCATCTGTAATATGCTGCCAAGCTTACTTTTTTAGGACCTGATAGGCTACGCCACTATGTAGGGCTACGCTTGAAAATAAATGGCGTTTTGAATGAACTTCTGATAATAAAACTTCAATTTCTGCATCCGAGAAATCTTTCTTTTTCATTCGCATTCATGTTATTATAAGCCTATATGTGTAGATGTCAGTCAGATATAATGGGCCTGATTAATGGTAATTGAGAATGAACGTGTACGTGCATCCCATTTAGGACTGGTTGGAATTCATTAACACACACTTCAATTTCACTATCATATCTGACGTTTACGAAGTATTTGTGAATCAGGAGAAGAGTTTTCAGGAAGGTCTCTTTACGCGCAAATCACTCTAATATTTAAAAACGTTTCATGAATGAGACCCATTGTGAGTAGATACACTGCAATTTCAGCAAGGCATGCCCATCTTTAAAACAACTCAAACATGCATTTTAGTCTGTGAAACCAGCCAATGTTCTATTATTCTACAACTGGTGAGAAAGCACCAAAATGAAGAGAACAGAAAATGTACAGTTTAGACTAATATCATGGGAAGTAAACTAGATTAATGTTAGGCAAACTAATCTTTCAACTGTTCCCACGACTGGCGACTCCTTAATCGTTCACTCATCTATTAATATCTGCAAAATTATGTAGACAATTTTTCCTATTACAGTCTAGCAATGTTGACTGCACTTCACAGCTAAACACCTCTTGGGCAAAACTGGACCTCTATAGAAATCATTGTCATGTGGATTTCAGAAGCAATCACAAACTAACCCAAGTGGCTGTAAAACCCTAACAAATCTAAAAGGATTTGTTAGGGAAAATACAATAATAAGCCAAACCAAGAAAACCAAGCCAAACCAAGAAACTCATTCCAAAAGAAATGATTTATTTTGTTACACAGAATCTTGACTCATAACAAGTTAAATAGACAGGGGCTAAAAGACAAGACACCTCAGCATAATTCTAGCTGAAGGTGGTGTTGACAGAACCAGACCCCTCAGCATCATCCTGGCTCAAGGTGACATTGACAGAACCAGACCCCTCAGCATCATCCTGGCTGAAGGTGGCATTCACATAACCAGAACCCTCAGCATAGTCCTGGCTGAAGGTGGCGTTGACAAAACCAGACCCCTCAGCATCGTCCTGGCTGAAGGTGGCATTCACCGCATCATCCTGGCTGAAGGTGGCATTGACAGAACCAGACCCCTTAGCATCGTCCTGGTTGAAAGTGGCGTTGACAGAACCAGACCCCTCAGCATCGTCCTGGCTGAAGGTGGCGTCGACAGAACCAGAACCCTCAGCATCGTCCTGGCTGAAGGTGGCGTCGACAGAACCAGACCCCTCAGCATCGTCCTGGCTGAAGGTGGCGTTGACGGACCCCTCAGCATCGTCCTGGCTGAAGGTGGCGTTGACAGAACCCTCAGCATCGTCCTGGCTTAAGGTGGCGTTGACAGAACCAGACCCCTCAGCATCATCCTGGCTAAAGGTAGCATTCACAGAACCAGACCCCTCAGCATCGTCTTGGCTTAAGGTGGCGTTGACAGAACCAGACCCCTCAGCATCGTCCTGGCTAAAGGTAGCATTCACAGAACCAGACCCCCCAGCATCATCCTGGCTAAAGGTAGCATTCACAGACCCCTCAGCATCGTCCTGGCTGAAGGTGGCGTTGACAGAACCAGACCCCTCAGCATCGTCCTGGCTGAAGGTGGCGTTGACAGAACCAGACCCCTCAGCATCGTCCTGAATGAAGGTGGCGTTGACAGAACCAGGACCCTCAGCATCGTCCTGGCTAAAGGTAGCATTCACAGAACCAGACCCCTCAGCATCGTCCTGGCTGAAGGTGGCGTTGACGGAACCAGACCCCTCAGCATCGTCCTGGCTTAAGGTTGCATTCACAGAACCAGACCCCTCAGCATCGTCTTGGCTTAAGGTGGCGTTGACAGAACCAGACCCCTCAGAATCGTCCTGGCTGAAGGTGGCGTTGACAGAACCAGACCCCTCAGCATCATCCTGGCTAAAGGTAGCATTCACAGAACCAGACACCTCAGCATCGTCTTGGCTTAGGGTGGCATTGACAGAACCAGACCCCTCAGCATCGTCCTGGCTGAAGGTGGCGTTGACAGAACCAGACCCCTCAGCATCGTCTTGGCTTAAGGTGGCGTTGACAGAACCAGAACCCTCAGCATCGTCCTGGCTGAAGGTGGCGTTGACAGAACCAGACCCCTCAGCATCGTCCTGGCTGAAGGTGGCGTCGACAGAACCAGACCCCTCAGCATCGTCCTGGCTGAAGGTGGCGTTGACGGACCCCTCAGCATCGTCCTGGCTGAAGGTGGCGTTGACAGAACCCTCAGCATCGTCCTGGCTTAAGGTGGCGTTGACAGAACCAGACCCCTCAGCATCATCCTGGCTAAAGGTAGCATTCACAGAACCAGACCCCTCAGCATCGTCTTGGCTTAAGGTGGCGTTGACAGAACCAGACCCCTCAGCATCGTCCTGGCTAAAGGTAGCATTCACAGAACCAGACCCCCCAGCATCATCCTGGCTAAAGGTAGCATTCACAGACCCCTCAGCATCGTCCTGGCTGAAGGTGGCGTTGACAGAACCAGACCCCTCAGCATCGTCCTGGCTGAAGGTGGCGTTGACAGAACCAGACCCCTCAGCATCGTCCTGAATGAAGGTGGCGTTGACAGAACCAGGACCCTCAGCATCGTCCTGGCTAAAGGTAGCATTCACAGAACCAGACCCCTCAGCATCGTCCTGGCTGAAGGTGGCGTTGACGGAACCAGACCCCTCAGCATCGTCCTGGCTTAAGGTGGCGTTGACAGAACCAGAGCCCTCAGCATCGTCCTGGCTAAAGGTTGCATTCACAGAACCAGACCCCTCAGCATCGTCTTGGCTTAAGGTGGCGTTGACAGAACCAGACCCCTCAGAATCATCCTGGCTGAAGGTGGCGTTGACAGAACCAGACCCCTCAGCATCATCCTGGCTAAAGGTAGCATTCACAGAACCAGACACCTCAGCATCGTCTTGGCTTAGGGTGGCATTGACAGAACCAGACCCCTCAGCATCGTCCTGGCTGAAGGTGGCGTTGACAGAACCAGACCCTCAGCATCGTCTTGGCTTAAGGTGGCGTTGACAGAACCAGAACCCTCAGCATCGTCCTGGCTGAAGGTGGCGTTGACAGAACCAGACCACTCAGCATCGTCCTGGCTGAAGGTGGCGTTGACAGAACCAGAACCCTCAGCATCGTCCTGGCTGAAGGTGGCGTTGACAGAACCAGACCCCTCAGCATCGTCCTGACTGAAGGTGGCGTTGACAGAACCAGAACCCTCAGCATCGTCCTGTCTAAAGGTAGCATTCACAGAACCAGACCCCTCAGCATCATCCTGGCTGAAGGTGCCGTTGACAAAACCCTCAGCATCGTCCTGGCTGAAGGCGGCGTTCACAGAACCAGAACCCTCAGCATCATCCTGACTGAAGGTGGCGTTGATGGAACCAGACCCCTCAGCATCATCCTGGCTAAAGGTAGCATTCACAGACCCCTCAGCATCGTCCTGGCTGAAGGTGGCGTTGACAGAACCAGAACCCTCAGCATCATCCTGGCTAAAGGTAGCGGTCACAGAACCAGACCCCTCAGCATCATCCTGGCTGAAGGTGCCGTTGACAAAACCCTCAGCATCGTCCTGGCTGAAGGTGGCGTTGACAGAACCAGACCCCTCAGCATCATCCTGGCTGAAGGTGGCGTTGACAGAACCAGACCCCTCAGCATCGTCCTGGCTGAAAGTGGCGTTGACGGAATTGGATCCCTCAGCATCATCCTGCCAAAAAGTGCCCTGCAGTTGGACAGAGTTAGAATTGTCTGGAGAGAAAGAAAGAAATAACAAATATGTAAACAGGTCAATATAAACTCATTACTTTTTTACTAGAGTATGTCAAATTATGAAACAAGTCTACAAACCCTTTCCTCCAACTACTCTCCCAACATCACTCAAAGAGAGATTTAAAGTTCCATCTTCATGTGCGCAGCTGAAAGCTGAGAAACGCATTTGACAATTTAAAAAAAGAAAACAGACAAGAAACCTTAATAATAGCAAACAAAAATGAAACTCACCATGCCATACTAATGGGAGATAAAGAACTACCAAAACAGTCATTTTAATCAAACCCATTCTATAACACAACCAGCGCTACTAAACAAAACTATTTCAACTGCAAAAACTAAAGTTTCAAACCAACAAGGTCTTTTAAAGCCAAACAGAAACCAAGTTGTACCACCTGGATGACTCGTTAACTCATTATTGGGGCAAATCTGCTAATTAATGAGATCAATAATTAATTAATCACCCAGCATACTAGCTGATGTCATATCCCACATAACTAAAGTTTCAATGTTTATCTTTTGTGATTCATTGACCATCACTGAAAGAAGGCCCAACAACACTCACACTTTGGCCTGGTTTCACTGACAGGGCTTAGATTAAGCCAGGATTAGGCCTTAGTTCAATTAGGAAATTTGAGGAGCTTTTATAAACGTGCCTTACAAAAATTATTACTGGTCTGCATCTTGAGACAAAAACGGGCTTTCAGTTAAGTCAGGCATGCGCTGTTCGATTTTCGTCGGATTTTGAGATGATTTTCTGACTCGTGCGACTCTTTTCCGGGTCAGGGAGATTTTCAGGTTTGCTGTGCATTGTTTGTGTAGTGTACAGGGAGAAATGAGAGGTGATTAACATCACCCAAAAGGCAATCGGATGGTCGGATGAAATGTCAGAAATTTTGTTCTCCTCATCGTAACTGAATCGCACAGTTGAAGCAGAGCTACGAACTGATTGCCCTAATCTCAGTGTTTTTTCCCTCACAGCACCTGCGCGAAAACAAAAGTTTAACCATTTTATGGATTAACCATATATTACGTCTTCCCAGCCTCCAGCAATGTATCAACACCATGCCTCTTTTATTAATTTGTAAAACAATGTTTTTGAAAATAATCGATTAGTCATTGATGACTAATTATTGTAGTGTTCGGACATTACTGTTAATAGTTAATTTTGTTCTCACATGCTGTGAGGGCATTTTATCATCCGAACATCACATTGGTTATGCAGTGATGTGCTGTGACATTGTGTGGCAAATTAATTATAATAGCAGATCAATTTAATGATAAAATTAGCCCTCCCTTATTAAGAAAATACAATAATACTTTATTTAATTATTTAATGCATAAATTGGAAATGCTAAATCATCTTGATATTGATAGCTGATGCTTGTTTTGACAATATCTTTGGATACATGATTTCGTCTACAGGTGCAACCCGGCAAGGGGGTTTATCGCACATATTTCACACCTTTAGTGTGAGCAGTCAAGTCGCAGCTCAATGATCAGACGGAATAATGTGAGCTCAAAAATCCGTTTTGGCTTTACATCACATGCGATTTACTTGTTCAATGGGTCTCATTCATGAAACACGAGCAGAACTAATTTTTGTGTAAATCGTGTGTAAAGTGGTTCTGGCGTAAATTTTCGGATTCATTAAAATGTTCGTATTTTCCAAATGTTAGTTGGTACGCAAGAAATCTACACCTGCTAGTTGGGTCATCTATAGCCGTTTCGTGACCGCGGAGAGCGAAGGTTCGTTTCTCACTTGATTTGTCATCTATAAAGGTTAAAGAAAAAAATGAGCCGGGGTGCCCCTCACAAAAATGTGGGGACATTTTGTGAGAGCCTGTTATCAAAAATGGCTGCCGTCGGCCAAGCTGTGAAATGAACTTTTTGATGGTTTTGCCCATAGTGCTGCATAATACATGGTTTCTGACCCTATATAGGTCAAGAAATTCATAAATAATGTAGATTTATTGATTTGACCTATTTTAGACCTTCAAATTCAAGATGGCCACCAATTGGCTCTTTAAGGTGAGACACCACTACAGGTGAATAGGGTAAAAATTTTAACTTGCAGATATCACCATGAAACTTTACCAGTTGATTACTTGCATGAATAGGAGAAAAAAATTTATTGCAAGTTTTCTGTAATTTTATGTTTAAATATGCTAATCAGGCTATATCTAATTAAATATGCCCTAATTTGCATATATTTTGAAGTGACGAATCTCACAATTGAAAAAAATAAGGTTCAAAATTATTTTAGCATTTTCTTGATATATTCAATGAAAAGACATCACCTGAGGGGATTATAAATATCTCTTTTTGTTACCCTTGAAATCAGAAAATACTGCCAATAGCATTAAATAGATTTCCGCCTTATTTTTAGGCATAAAATGTCATATACATCAGGCTAAGAATGATATATCAACAAATCCCTCTGTAAAAACCTTCACAATATAGTTGGGAATAAGACTGTACAGTTTGTTGTATGTAGGTGCTACAGAAGTATAACATCGTCACTAGGAGTGTGAGAAAAAATGTCTCAGTTACGTATGTAACCCTCGTTCCCTGAGTAGGGAACGGAGATGTTACGCTGAGTGAGGACAAATGGGGTTTCGCTTAGAAAGCCTATCGACTTCGAGTATTAAAAAATGAGCCGATCCCTTTTGTTGTCACTCAGAGTTACGTCAATAACAACAATAAATGGGGTTCCAGTCTAATCAAGCCAGCTTCACAGCTGTCTTCCAGTGCCCTGCATAAGTCTGAGCTCCTAGTTGTGAGACTGGCACGGACGAAGGACTCGTACTTAACAAAGGAATACCAAGGTACACTGGGAAGCATATCTCAGAGGAAATATGCAAATAGTGCCTGTCTGAAGGGGGGAAGGGGCTAGCATATGGAGAACACTGGGGTGTCCAGCCCGAAGGGTTGAATATTTCAGACCCCGGGGGGGGGGGGCAAGGTGGCTTGCCAAGGGAAAGACATGTGCTCAGAGAGACTTACATTGGAAACACACATGGGGGTCGCCCAGAGAAGGGACCATGCACACGGAGGCACTTAGCCTAGTAGTGCTGGAGGAACTCAGGGCTTAACGTTTGATGGGAGAAGCTCACCTGAGGAAAAAAATTGCATGTATCCAGTCTGTGAAGTGGAGTGGCGAGCAAGCAAAGCCACATGAGCGGGTGGTTGAAGCGAGTACATGAGAGGACACTGGCTCCACTCGGAGATTGTAGAATCTGGCGAATGACCTGCAGCTCTGCAGATGTCTGTTAGCGAGGCGCCGTGTGTTAGAGCCCAAGAGGAAGCCACACTCCGGGTGGAGTGGGCAGTCACACCAAGGGGGCATGGTCGACCTTGCTGCTGGTATGCCAAACCAATGGCATCCACTATCCAGTGAGACAGCCTCTGCTTGGAGAGAGCCTTTCCCTTCAGCTTTCCACCATAACAGACAGAGCTGGTCCGAGGTCCTGAAACACTGCGTTCTGTCAACACAGGCACGGAGAGTGCGTACTGGACAGAGCAGTGCCAAGGCTGGGTCTGCCTCCTCCAGGGGCAGCGCTTGCAGGTTCACCACCTGGTCCCAAAAGGGAGTGGTGGGAACCTTGGGCACATATCCAGGCCGGGGTCTCAGGATCACGTCAATGGCTTTGTCAATGCGTGTAGGTCCCCTACCCTCTTGATGGAGGCCAGTGCAACCAGTAGAGCTGTCTTCATTGACAGGAAGTTAAGCTCCACTATTGCAGTGGCTCAAAGGGAGCACTTTGCCGGGGAGATAGAACCATTGAGAGGTCCCAAGAGGGAACGAGGAGGATTTAGTCTCCTCACTCCTGTCAGGAACCTGACAATCATGTCGTGCTTTCCCAAGGACTTACTTCCAACTGCGTCATGATATGCAGTGATAGCGGCAACATACACTTCCTTCGCTCCATCCCATCTTGCAGGAAGGAAAGCATGACACTAATCGAGCATCTACGGGGTCTTCTCTGCGAGTAGAGCATGAAGAGGTTCCACTTCAAAGCGTAGAAATGTCTCTGGATGATGCTCTCAGCGCAGGGGTGTCAAACTCAGTTCCTGGAGGGCCACAGCCCTACAGAGTTTAGTTCCGACCCTGCTTCAACACACACACACACTTGCAGTTTTCAAATGAGCCTGAAGGACTTGATTAGCTGATCAGGCGTGCCTAATTAGGGTTGAAGCTAAACTCTGCAGGGTTGTGGCCCTCCAGGAACTGAGTTTGACACCCCTGCTCTAGCAGAAGAGAAGTAGCAAAGTCCTTTTAGGCAAGTCCTGCCACTCGGCCGCCATCTTGGCATCGCCTCCGGGCAGCTATTTCAGACTAACAAGACCAGGTTCCTATCTAAATGAATGGGCAGAGAGTCAGAACTGCATTTTCACTGCATGTATAGAAACAGCAGTACATTATGACAAAAATCGCTGAAAAAGTTTGATGACTTTGCCCCAAAATAAGGTTTGAAATGCCCTTTTCCCCACAGGCTATACTTTTACTACGCATGCGCAAGGGTTCTCGTCTCCACTGTCACAAACATCAAATGTGCGTGTGCATCAGTGGAACCAGACGATAGGCTTAAATGTCTCCGGCTTGACCGTTAAAAGCAGATGATTGGCTTTCCAGTCAGAGGGTTGGGACATGTGCATACAACCGCCATCTTGTGCGTTACGGGTTTTCCCTATATAGTTGTATTGAGGATTTAGGAGGTGGCATGTCTCTATATAAATTGTCGCTGGTGATAGTAGACACTAGCACTGGTGGTAGGGTACCCAAACCTGCCTTGTCCCATCCAGGGTCACAACTAGCCAGTGTCAAAGGGGTATGTAATAAAAAATTGCACCATGTGTAAACGCAGCCTCTGATGGCAGGTCAGAGTACTTGGAGCGTCAATTCAAGGCTATTGGCAGAATTTACAGCTTAATAAAAATAAATATTCATAATCCCCTCTGGTAATGTCTTTTCATTGAATATATCAACAAAATGCTAAAATAATTTTGAACCTTGTTTTTTTCAATGGTGAGATTCGTCACTTCAAAATGTATGCAAATTAGTGCATATTTAATTGGATATAGCCTGATTAGCATATTTAAACATAAAATTACAAAAAACTCACCTGTAATGGTGTCTCACCTTAAAGAGCCAATTGGCGGCCATCTTGAATTTGAAGGTAAAAAATAGGTCAAATCAATAAATCTACATAATTTATGAATTTCTTGACCCAAATAGTCTCAGAAACCATGTATTATGCAGCACTATGGGCAAAACCATTAAAAAGTTCATTTCACAGCTTGGCCGATGGCAGCCATTTTGGATATCGGGCTCTCACAAAATTTCCCCACATTTTTGTGAGGGGCACTCCGGGTCATTTTTTTCTTTAACCTTTATAGATGACAAATCAAGTGAGAAACGAACCTTCGCTCTCCGCGGTCACGAAGCGGCTATAGATGACCCAACTATGCTCCCAGCCCACGCGTAAATGGTGCGCTTAAACATCGGAACGTTTTGCTCATTAATAAGGCTGCATTTTAATTCACCTTCATCTCCTACATATTTAAACAGCATTTTGAAAAAAAATATTTGATATAGTAATTACATACGTTTTTTCTTTTTACTTTTATTATGAGAGCCAGTAATAGCAGATCTGGTGATCGATGGCGGTCCTTCCAGTTTGAAAACGATTTTTCCGAAGTGAACTAATTCGTTTTTTTTGCTGTCAAGCTTAATGTCGAACCATTTTCTTCTCACTTCTGGGACTGTTCGATTAACAGATGAAACTCCATTAACTGCATCTGTAATATGCTGCCAAGCTTACTTTTTAGGACCTGATAGGCTACGCCACTATGTAGGGCTACGCTTGAAAATAAATGGCGTTTTGAATGAACTTCTGATAATAAAACTTCAATTTCTGCATCCGAGAAATCTTTCTTTTTCATTCGCATTCATGTTATTATAAGCCAATATGTGTAGATGTCAGTCAGATATAATGGGCCTGATTAATGGTAATTGAGAATGAACGTGTACGTGCATCCCATTTAGGACTGGTTGGAATTCATTAACACACACATACATTTCACTATCATATCTGACGTTTACGAAGTATTTGTGAATCAGGAGAAGAGTTTTCAGGAAGGTCTCTTTACACGCAAATCACTCTAATATTTAAAAACGTTTCATGAATGAGACCCATTGTGAGTAGATACACTGCAATTTCAGCAAGGCATGCCCATCTTTAAAACAACTCAAACATGCATTTTAGTCTGTGAAACCAGCCAATGTTCTATTATTCTACAACTGGTGAGAAAGCACCAAAATGAAGAGAACAGAAAATGTACAGTTTAGACTAATATCATGGGAAGTAAACTAGATTAATGTTAGGCAAACTAATCTTTCAACTGTTCCCACGACTGGCGACTCCTTAATCGTTCACTCATCTATTAATATCTGCAAAATTATGTAGACAATTTTTCCTATTACAGTCTAGCAATGTTGACTGCACTTCACAGCTAAACACCTCTTGGGCAAAACTGGACCTCTATAGACATCATTGTCATGTGGATTTCAGAAGCAATCACAAACTAACCCAAGTGGCTGTAAAACCCTAACAAATCTAAAAGGATTTGTTAGGGAAAATACAATAATAAGCCAAACCAAGAAAACCAAGCCAAACCAAGAAACTCATTCCAAAAGAAATGATTTATTTTGTTACACAGAATCTTGACTCATAACAAGTTAAATAGACAGGGGCTAAAAGACAAGACACCTCAGCATAATTCTAGCTGAAGGTGGTGTTGACAGAACCAGACCCCTCAGCATCATCCTGGCTCGAGGTGACATTGACAGAACCAGACCCCTCAGCATCATCCTGGCTGAAGGTGGCATTCACATAACCAGAACCCTCAGCATAGTCCTGGCTGAAGGTGGCGTTGCACAAAACCAGACCCTCTCAGCATCGTCCTGGCTGAAGGTGGCATTCACCGCATCATCCTGGCTGAAGGTGGCATTGACAGAACCAGACCCCTCAGCATCGTCCTGGTTGAAAGTGGCGTTGACAGAACCAGACCCCTCAGCATCGTCCTGGCTGAAGGTGGCGTCGACAGAACCAGAACCCTCAGCATTGTCCTGGCTGAAGGTGGCGTCGACAGAACCAGACCCCTCAGCATCGTCCTGGCTGAAGGTGGCATTCGACGGACCCCTCAGCATCGTCCTGGCTGAAGGTGGCGTTGACAGAACCCTCAGCATCGTCCTGGCTGAAGGTGGCGTTGACAGAACCCTCAGCATCGTCCTGGCTGAAGGTGGCGTTGACAGAACCCTCAGCATCGTCCTGGGTGAAGGTGCCGTTGACAGAACCCTCAGCATCGTCCTGGCTGAAGGTCGGCGTTCAAAGACCCTCAGCATCGTCCTGGCTGAAGGTGGCGTTGACAGAACCCTCAGCATCATCCTGGCTGAAGGTGGCGTTGACAGAACCCCTCAGCATCATCCTGGCTGAAGGTGGCGTTGACAGAACCCCTCAGCATCGTCCTGGGCTGAAGGTGGCATTCGACAGAACCCTCAGCATCGTCCTGGCTGAAGGTGGCGTCGCCAGAGCCCAGACCCCTGCAGCATCGTCCTGGCTGAAAGTGGCATTCACAGAACAAGACCCCTCAGCATTGTCCTGGCTGTAAGGTGGTGTTGACAGAACCAGAACCCTCAGCATCGTCCTGGCTGAAGGTGGCGTTGCCCGAGAGACCAGACCCCTCAGCATCGTCCTGGCTGAAGGTAGCATTCACAGAACAAGACCCCTCAGCATTGTCCTGGCTTGAAGGTGGTGTTGACAGAACCAGAACCCTTAGCATCGTCCTGGCTGAAGGTGGCATTGACAGAACCCCTCAGCATCGTCCTGGCTGAAGGTGGCGTTGACGGAACCAGACCCCTCAGGCATCGTCCTGGCTGAAGGTGGCGTTGCCAGAACCAGACCCCTCAGCATCGTCCTGGCTGAAGGTGGCGTTGCCAGAACCAGACCCCTCAGTATAGTCCTGGCTGAAGGTGGCGTTCACAGAACCAGACCCCTCAGCATCATCCTGGCTGAAGGTGGCATTGACCGAAACCCTCAGCATCGTCCTGGCTGAAGGTGGCATTGACAGAACCAGACCCCTTAGCATCATCCTGGCTGAAGGTGGCATTGACAGAACCAGACCCCTCAGCATCGTCCTGGCTGAAGGTGGCACTGACAGAACCAGACCCCTCAGCATCATCCTGGCTGAAGGTGGCACTGACAGAACCAGACCCCTCAGCATCATCCTGGCTGAGGGTGGCGTTGCAGACTCACACTTTGGCCTGGTTTCACTGACAGGGCTTAGGTTAAGCCAGGATTAGGCCTTAGTTCAATTGAAAATTTGAGGAGCTTCTAAACGTGCCTTACAAAAAATATTACTGGTCTGCATCTTGAGACAAAACAACAGCACTGAGATATTTAACGTGCTTTCAGTTAAGGCGGGCATACGCTGTCCGATTTTCGTCGGATTTTGAGAACAATTTTCTGACTGCGTGCAAATCTTTTTCCGGGTCAGGGAGATTTTCAGCTTGTGCCGTGCATTGTTTGTGCAGTGTACAGGGAGAAATGAGAGGTGATTATCTCCCAGAAGGCAATCGGATGGTCGGATGAATTTCTGGCATGTCAGAAATTTTGTTCTCCCCATCATGACTGAATTGCACAGTTGAAGCAGAGCTACGAACTGATTGCCCTAATCTCAGTGTCTTTTCCCTCACAGTGCCTGGGCAAAAACAGAAGTTTAACCATTTCATGGATTAACCATATATTATGTCTTCCAGCCTCCAGCAATGTATCAACACCATGCCTCTTTTATTAATTTGTAAAACAATGTTTTTGAAAATAATCAATAGCCTCTATACACAAACCTTGATGACGTGTGTCTGAAAGAATCTCTGTCAGCATCTCTACTTCCAGAAGCGCGTTCTGCAGGCCAAGTGTATAGAGGCAAAACTTTAATAAAATCCGTTTTCTCAGAAACGTAGACAATGATTTTAGAAACGCTGATTCGCTAGTCGAATTTCGTAACGATATGAGAGAATACTAACCCTCAAAGTTGTTGATGTAGCTCGAAATATATAATTTAAATAACTTCACTTTTTCACTCTTGTGTGACAGCTAAATGCCTCACAGTGTTGTTAACATCATTCACGTTAACCGCAGGACGTTTTTATAAACAGCAAGTGTAATTTGACACTATCTCCACCTAACAGCAAAACCGGCTTCTGACCATAGACTAGACACAGCACCAGATGTAACTGGGCGTGCTGAGACAAACCCGGAAGCGATCGTGCATAGAGGCTATTAGTCATTAATGACTAATTATTGCAGTGTTCGGACATATACAATATACGAAATAATACATAATACAATAATACTAATAATTATTTAATACATAAATTGGAAATGCTAAATCATCTTGATATTGATAGCTGATGCGTGTTTTGACAATATCTCTGGATACATGATTTCGTTCTATAGGCACAAGCCGGCAAGGGGGTTTATCGCACATATTTCACACCTATAGTGTGAGCAGTCAAGTCGCAGCTCGATGATTATCGGACCAAATAATGTGAGCACAAAAATCAGTTTCGGCCTTACGTCACTTGCGATTTACTTGTTCATTCTGTGAGTAGAGCACACTGTGCAATTTCAGCAAGGTATGCCCATCTCTTAAAACAACTCAAACATGCATTTTAGTCTGTGAAACCAGCCAATATTCTATTATTCTACATCGACTGGTGAGAAAGCACCAAATAAAGAGAACAGAAAAAGTAAAGTTTAGAGTTAAATCACGGGGAGTAATAATTCATTACATTTACATTTATATAGCGCTTTCTAGACACTCAAAGCGCTTTACATATAAGGGCGGAATCTCCTCAACCACCACCAATGTGCAGCATCCACTTGGATGATGCGACGGCAGCCATATGCGCCAGAACGCTCACCACACACCAGCTTACTGGTGGAGAGGAGACAGGGATAAAGCCAATCAGTATATATGGGGATGATTAGGTGGCCATGATGGACAGAGGCCAAGGGGCAAATTTGGCCAGGATGCCGGGGTTACACCCCTACTCTTTCGAAAGACATCCTGGGATTTTTTGTGACCACAGAGAGTCAGGGCCTCGGTTTAACGTCTCATCCGAAGGACGGTGCTATTTTTGACAGTTTAGTGTCCCCATCACTATACTGGGGTGTTAGGACCCACACAGACCACAGGGATAGCACCCCCAGCTGGCCTCACTAACACCTCTTCCAGCAGCAGCCTGGTTTTCTCAGAAGGTCTCCCATCCAGGTACTAACCAGGCTCAGCCCTGCTTAGCTTCAGTGGGCAACCAGTATTGGGCTACAGGGTGATATGGCTGCTGGCAAACTAGATTAATGTTGGGCAAACTATCCTTCAACTGTTCCCACAAGTAGGACTCCTTAATCATTCACTCATCTATGAATATCTGCAAAATGATGTAGACACTTTTTCCTATCAGTAGTCTAGCAATGTTGACTGCACATTCACAGCTGAACACCTCTTGGGCAAAACTGGACCTCTCATAGACAGGGCATCATTGTCATGTGGATTGCAGAAGCAATCACAAACTAAACCAAGTGGCTGTAAAACCCTAACAAATCTAAAAGGAGTTGACAAGCCAAGCTAAGAAACTCATTCCAAAAGAAAATGATTTATTTTGTTGCACAGAATCTTGACACATATCAAGTTAAATAGACAGGGGCTAAAAAAGACAAGATGCCTCAGCATCATTCTAGCGTTGCGTAGCATCTGAGGTGGCGTTGTCAGAACTAGACCCCTCAGCATCGTCCTGGCTGAAGGTGGCGTTGTCAGAACCAGCCCCCTCAGCATAGTCCTGGCTGAAGGTGGCGTTGACAGAACCAGACCCCTCAGTATAGTCCTGGCTGAAGGTGGCGTTGACAGAACCAGACCCCTCAGCATCGTCCTGGCTGAAGGTGCCATTTACCGAACTGAACCAAGCCAAAAGCAAGGCAAAGCAAGGCAACAGTGGCAAGGAACTAAAACTCCATCAGATTGGATGGAGAAAAAAACCTTGGGAGAACCCAGGCTCAGTCGGGGGCCAGTTCTCCTCTGGCTCACATTCATATTGTTTATATATAAATATTAAATATAAATATTGTTTATATGTAACAAGGAGCCATAACATATCGCCGGCGTTGAGTCGTCTCTTCACAGGCGTTGGGGCATCTGAAATCCCTGTGAGAGGCTGGATACAAACTGGACCTGACGAACGCCATTTTTCTCGGGACAAACGTCCCGAGATAACAGCAGAAAGGCAGATGGGAAATAATTAGCATAGCTGATGTTCATAATGATTTCCATTGTACAGGAGTCGGTGTTAGAAAATCACTATCTCACAAACTCTCCGCAACCCAGCCATATGCGCGCCGACCCGTTTGTCTAAAAGGCTGTCGAGCCCCACTGGTGCGTTAAGCAGTTTCAGCGGCAAACGGTTCCGTATGGCATAACAGAGGAATAAAAGGTAAGCATTATGTGAATGCTTGACTAAAGAGATGCGTCTTTAGTCTAGTTTTAAACTGTGTCAGCGAGTCAGAGCCTCGGACCGTATCGGGAAGGCTATTCCAGAGTTTTGGAGCTAAATGCGAGAACGCCCTCCCTCCTTTAGTGGACTTAGATATCCTAGGAATGACCAGAAGCCTTGAATTTAGTGATCTTAAAGAACGCGGTGGATTGTAGGGCGAAAGAAGGTCCGTTAAGTACATTGGAGCTAAACCATTTAGGGCTTTATAGGTCAGTAGTAGTATTTTGTAGTTGATACGGAACTTAATAGGTAACCAGTGTAGAGATGATAAAATCGGTGTTATATGATCATATTTTCTTGACCTAGTAAGAACTCTAGCAGCTGCATTTTGGACTAACTGTAGCTTGTTTATTGAGGATGCAGGACAACCGGCTAATAAAGCATTACAGTAATCTAGTCTCGAGGTCATAAATGCATGAACTAACTTTTCTGCATCAGAGGCAGATAGCATGTTACGTAGCTTAGCAATGTTTCTAAGGTGGAAAAAGGCTGTTCTTGTAACATATGAAATATGATTTTCGAAAGACAAGTTGCGGTCTAGTATAACACCCAGGTCTTTTACTGTAGTGGATAAAGTAATAGGACATCCATCTATATTAAAGTTGTATTGTAAGAGGTTTTGTGAGTAGTTTTTTGGACCAATTTTATATCTTTTAGACACTCTGTCAATTTAGATGTTAGTGTTTTCGTCTGGTCGTCTGATGAAATATATAGTTGAGTGTCGTCAGCATAACAGTGGAAATTAATTCCATGTTTTCTTATAATATTACCAACATCATCCTGACTGAAGGTGGCATTGTCAGAACCAGACCCCTCAGCATAGTCCTGGCTGAAAGTGGCGTTGACAGAACCAGACCCCTCAGCAACATCCTGGCTGAAGGTAGCGTTGACAGAACCAGACCCCTCAGCATCGTCCTGGCTGAAGGTCGCGTTGACAGAACCAGACCCCTCAGCATCGTCCTGGCTGAAGGTGGCGTTGACAGAACCAGACCCCTCAACATAGTCCTGGCTGAAGATGGCATTGACAGAACCAGACCCCTCAGCATAGTCCTGGCTGAAGGTGGCGTTTTCAGAACCAGACCCCTCAGCATCGTCCTGGCTGAAGGTGGCGTTGACAGAACCAGAACCCTCAGCATCGTCCTGGCTGAAGGTGGCATTGACAGAACCAGAACCCTCAGCATCATCCTGGCTGAAGGTGGCATTGACAAAACCAGAACCCTCAGCATCGTCCTGGCTGAAGGTTGCATTGACAGAACCAGAACCCTCAGCATCGTCTTGGCTGAAGGTGGCGTTGACAGAGCCAGACCCCTAAGCATCGTCCTGGCTGAAGGTGCCATTCACCGAACCAGACCCCTCAGCATCCTCCTGGCTGAAGATGCCATCCACCGAACCAGACCCCTCAGCAACATTCTGGCTGAAGGTGGCATTGACAGAACCAGAACCCTCAGCATCGTCCTGGCTAAAGGTGGCATTCACAGAACTAGACCCATCATCATCATCCTGGCTGAAGGTGGCGTTGACAGAACCAGAACCCTCAGCATAGTCCTTGCTAAAGGTGGCATTCATCGAAACAGACCCCTCAGAATCATCCTGGCTGAAGGTGGCGTTGACCGAACAAGAACCCTCAGCATCATCCTGGCTGAAGGTGGCATTGACAGAATCAGACCCCTCAGCATCGTCCTGGCTGAAGGTGGCATTCACCGAACCAGACCTCTCAGCATCATCCTGGCTGAAGGTGGCATTGACAGAACCAGAACCCTCAGCATTGTCCTTGCTGAAGGTGGGTGGCGTTGACAGAACCAGAACCCTCAGCATCATCCTGGCTGAAGGTGGCATTGACAGAACCAGACCCCTCAGCATCGTCCTGGCTGAAGGTGTCATTGACCGAACCAGACCTCTCAGCATCATCCTGGCTGAAGATGGCGTTAACAGAAACAGACCCCTCAGCATCGTCCTGGCTGAAGGTGGCGTTGACAGAACCAGACCCCTCAGCATCGTCCTGGCTGAAGGTGGCGTTGACAGAACCAGACCCCTCAGCATCGTCCTGGCTGAAGGTGCCATTCACCGAACCAGACCCATCAGCATCATCCTGGCTGAAGGTGGCGTTGACCGAACAAGAACCCTCAGCATCATCCTGCCCTCAGCATCGTCCTGGCTGAAGGTGGCATTCACCGAACCAGACCTCTCAGCATCGTCCTGGCTGAAGCTTGCGTTGACAGAACCAGACCCCTCAGCATCGTCCTGGCTGAAGGTGGCGTTGACAGAACCAGAACCCTCAGCATTGTCCTGGCTGAAGGTGGGTGGCGTTGACAGAACCAGAACCCTCAGCATCATCCTGGCTGAAGGTGGCATTGACAAAAACAGAACCCTCAGCATCGTCCTGGCTGAAGGTGGCATTGACAGAACCAGACCCCTAAGCATCGTCCTGGCTTAAGGTGGCGTTGACAGAACCAGACCCCTCAGCATCGTCCTGGCTAAAGGTAGCATTCACAGAACCAGATCCCTCAGCATCATCCTGGCTGAAGGTGGAATTGAACGAACCAGACCCCTCAGCATCGTCCTGGCTGAAGGTGGCATTCACCGAACCAGACACCTGTAACAACGTTCGAGGCGAACCAAAAACAAATTAATCAAATTAATGGGATTCATTCTCATGGGATTGATTCAAAATTGATTCAGCACTCCGGATCTGAACACCACATTCCAAAGTCCCAAGACGGCTCCAAGTTCTCTGCTCTGGTTAAGTAAACCCCCCCACACCTCAGAGAAGACTCTTTATGGCCCGCAGGCCCAAGAGATAGGCACTAAACAGGAAGAACGCTGTCACTTATTAATGTCTTAAGCAAGACAAATCTGTTCAGAAATGGTGAAACGAGGCCTGAGCACCAAGAGGAGTCTTGACCACCTTTGACCTCCCTCAGCATCACCACTGCTAAGCAGGACAAAGATGTAACACAGACCACGCTTTCATGGAGAGCTGAACAGACTACATATCAAACCCAATAAAAATCACACAGAACAATTACTGATGGACTTATACATTCAATCCTGTTTACTAGTGTTTCTACAATTCATGTGTTTGCATTTATTATGCTCAGATCACATATAGATCATGTAATTGTTTATAACTATTATGTTTCTACTAGTGTGTGAATGAAAAGTATCGTGCTTCCAATCAAAAGAATCGTATGCCCTTGATTCAAAAGATGGCTTGTTTGAAATCTGTGTAAAATGTTTTGTATGATTATAATAAACTATAATGTTTAAACTGTGATCTCTTGTTCTTGCTAAGTGCTGGAACCCTAGCGGATCCCAGATAACGATAAGTAGGAACTAGATCCACCTCCTAAATGATGCCATTGTCTCATTGGTCAGAATTCTCCAAAAGAGGTTGGACTAACTTTTAAGTTAAAGACCCGAACAAAGGAGCAGGACTCCAGTTAGAGTTAATGTTCGTGCCTCTCTCTACAAACAGCAAGAAAGTTGTTAAGTTTGCGCCTCTCTCTTAGCAACAGCAAGAGAGTGTTCCTGTTTGTGCTTCTCTCTGAAAACAACAAAGAGCGTGTTCGCACGCTTCTACATCGACCAGACCAAATTAGACCAGCAGACAAATAACCCATCAAGACCAGGGATAAAACAGCTCATTCAAGCCATCTAACTCGTCTTACTTTCATTTCTTTCCTTTATTTTCTTTTTCGTAAAAGTCTCGTTTCAAAGTTAAACTTGCTGCCAAGTTTCGTTTTAAACGTCTCTTGTGCAACACGCTTTGAATTGTAAAGACTTTCATTTGCCTGCCAACCACACGTGACCGGCAGCTCAGAAACCTCCATCCTGGCACACAAGAAGACAGCCACGCAGTGGACCCGAGCCGGGAAATCCCTTTGACAAAGCAAAGACAAGCAAGTACTCCAGACTCTAACTGAACTAGTGCTTTAATGTTAATTGAATAACCTCTCTAAGAAACAAAGGTTTAAATTAATGCTTGGTGGTTCGTTCAGGTCATGTCTTACAAAGTGCATCTCTGAAAACTCATTCCTTTCCTCTCTTTCTCTTTCCGTGACTGTATGAATGTGTGTGTGTGTGATTGTGTTAGATATTAGTTTTATGTGTTTAGAATAGCTAATAAAGTCTTACTTATATTTGTATATTTATATTTATTATATTTGCATCATCCTGGCTGAAGGTGGTGTTGACGGAACTGGATCCTCTCAGCGTCATCCTGGCAAAAAGTGCCCTGCAGTTGGACAGAGTTAGAATTGTCTGAACAGGGAGAAAGATATAAAAATTGTTTGCTGTTAGCAAAAACAACAAACATGTAAACAGGTTAGTATAAACTCATTACTTTTGTATGAGAGTATGTCAAATTATGAAACAAGTCTACAAACCTTTTCCTCCAACTGATTCTCCCAACATCGCTCATAGGGATATTTAAAGATCCATCTTCATGTGCGCAGCTGAAAGCTGAGAAACACATTTGACAATTAAAAAAAAAGAAAACAGACAAGAAACCTTATTAATAGCAAACAAAAATGAAACTCACCATGCCATACTAATTGGTGATAAAAAACTACCAAAACAGAAATTTTAATCAAACCCATTCCATAACACAAACTGAGCTACTAAGAAAACTAAATCAACTGCAAAAACCAATGTTTCAAACCAACGAGGTCTTTTAAAGCCAAACAGAAACCAATTTTTGTACCACCTGGATGACTCATTGTTGGGGCAAATCTGCTAATTAATGAGATCAATAATTAATTAATCACCCAGCATACTAGTTGATGTCATATCCCACATAACTAAAGTTTCAATGTTAATCTTTTGTGATTCATTGACCTCCACTGAAAGAAGGCCCAACAACACTCACACTTCGGCCTGGGCTTAGATTAAGCCAGGATTAAGATTAAGTCAGGATTAGGTCCTCGCTGCTCTGGCTCAGTGGCCAGATGAGCATACCGCAATTTCTTCCTCTCCATATGCTTCATCTACTGCATCCTCCCAAGGCACTGTTAGCTCTATCAGCTGAACAATGCATGCTGATCCAGACCACAAAACAATATCTGGTCGTAAATTAGTGCAATCTCAGGTGGAAAAATAAGCCGTTGATCAAGATCAGCCAGCATCTTCCAGTCCCTAGCAGTTTCCAGTTGTCCTGGGCGAGAATTGGTGTTAACACCTTTTCTTGGTGGTTGCTCGCCTGGGTGGGTCTTCTGCGTGTAACGTTTTGCAGGCGGCAACTTATTGGTCATACTGACGCTTGCCCTCCAGTGCTAAAGCCAAACATCGCAGTACTTGGTCATGGCGCAAAGTAATCAGACCTTGGCTAAGAGCCACCTAACATCCTGTCAGAATGTGCCTTAATGTGGCAGGTGATGAACACAAAGGACAAGAGGGATCCTCTCCTACCCAGAGGTTTAGGTTCTGCAGTGATGGGAGGACATCATATGTTGACCTTGGAAACTGTTGATAAGGAAACTGATCCTACTCTCTTCCATTGACCAAAGGTCTTGCCAGCAGAACTTGCATGGTTCCAAACTCTCCCATCTCATCCACTCTCCCTGCTTGGTCTGGGAAATAGTGATGTTGTCGTTCATGAACGATTCGTTCATTTTGAACGAATCTTTAATATGACTCGGGACTACCGAGTTGTCTAGGGAGTGATTCGTTCATTTTGTGTTACCCGCGCATGCGCATTGCGCACCATATGGATTCTGAATCTGTACTGGAAATAGAAATGATTAGTTCATCTCTCGAGTCTAAAGTTCGGGTTCGGGGCGAGTCCTAGTCTTTCGTTCTTCCTGTTAGTCCCATAGAGCCTATGCTGTCAGTACCGGAAAGAGAAATGATTAGTTCATCTCTCGAGTTCGGGTTCGGCGGGTCCGAGTCTTTCGTTCTTCCTGTCAGTCCATTGAGCCTATGCTGTCAGACCACCGGAAAGAGGAATGATTAGTTCATTTGAGTCTTCGGGTTTGAGTCCTTCGTTCTTTAGTCACGTGAATTGTCACCGTATTGAATAGCCTAATTCACAAACTAATTCACAAACTTTTTACAAACAAGCACGTAGATGATGTATAATATAATAGTAGTTAATTAATGTATAATATATAATAAAACACACCACAGATGCATTATATAGAAAAGAGACGGACAGGGACAATAATAAGGAATAATGGAACTTTTGTTTATAATGTTTATTGAACATATTTTGTATTTTAATGCCTATATAACACAATATACATTCAGACGCAGTCAATACGAATGTTGCATTTGATGCGAGAGTGGTCACGTGAGAAAAGAACGCGAAGGACTCAAACCCGAAGACTCAAATGAACTAATCATTCCCCTTTACGGTACTGATAGCATAGACTTAATGGGACTGATAGGAAGAACGAAAGACTCGGACCCGGCCGAACCCGAACTCGAGAGATGAACTAATCATTTCTCATTCCGGTGCTGACAGCATAGACTCTATGGGACTGACAGGAAGAACGAAGACTCGGACCCGGCCGAACCCGAACTCGAAGAGATGAACTAATCTTTACTCTTTCCGGTCCTGCTATATCGCACATGGCACGGCCCACAGACAGCACAGATCAGAGTTAGACACTGACGAGTCAACAGCTAACGTCTCGATACATGAGAGGAGGAGAACAAACCTGATAAATATGAAGTTGCAAAGGAAAGAACGTCTCGGATCAGGAGGTGAGGTGAACTATAACAGGGTCAGACTGCAATAGCTTGAACTTGAGACCCAGCAACTAATTAATATACAGTTATTTCAGTTGCTTAATTTGGCTTTGGCTGCATTACCCTATAGTTATTTATGTTATTTTTACAAATGTAATCAATATTTTCGTTAGTACTAGATGTTTTGGGATATTTAAAATGACATTTTAATTATATATTGATGAAATGACCGAAA
Source organism: Hybognathus amarus (assembly GCA_030378365.1). Classification (NCBI taxonomy): domain Eukaryota; kingdom Metazoa; phylum Chordata; class Actinopteri; order Cypriniformes; family Leuciscidae; genus Hybognathus; species Hybognathus amarus. The sequence goes on along the minus strand of JAQIUQ010000264.1, from coordinate 149,240 downwards.
TGAACGAAATGACTCGATAAAAGATTTCGTTCATTTTGCTGAACGAGACTCAAAGATCCGAGTCAGTAAAATGATCCGAACTTCCCACCACTACTGGGAAATGGCCTTTATACACCTCATCCTCTCCTCCTGCTTTCGCACCCTCGTTGACTACCAGCTTCCTCCTGTAGTGATTCTGGCCAGACTGAATCAACCGTCCTCCAAGGACTCGGACCCCCCCCCCCCCCCACAGACACACCATACACCGCCACACACATTCTTCCACTCACTGGAGTGAGATCATGTTACAAGACTGTGGAATGTGCTTTATGTCTCTGACCCAAGAGATGGACTTTTCTGTGTTAAAAGACATTTAACCAGATATATTCCATGTGTTCTATGTATGTGTGTTTTTCCCCAGGTCACCGTGAAATATCTTTGTTGGTTGCAGCATAAAAAAGGAATTAGAAATAACTTCCTTAGGCATTGTAAACAGAAGTATATGTTCATTTAATGTAACATAATGCTCCTTGGTGTCTCTAGAATACGTATCAGATGAACGACCCGAATATGTACAGAGATGTAAAGTAAAGTGTGTTTTTAATATGTCTTACTGCCAAGGATGATCGAACTGTTTCAATAGTAGCCCTTATGTGAACACACCCCCTCCCACGAGGAGCGCGTGGTCTGAGAACAAAGCACCATAAAAGAATGTTTCCCGCGTGCAGCCTCCATCTCCCTGATTGGCTCAAGCCAACAGGAAAGGGATGGATGTCCCCAAGAGGATAAAGGCAGTGCGCCAGCTCCGCCCTTTCTCTTCCGAAAACGTCTCATGCCAAGAAGCACGTAAAGGATCTCCTCACGGAGATCCGACCCCCAACCGGGATCCTTTCTTTGATCGTCCAAAGTTTCGTCCTCTTCTCAAATGAACTACCAAGTTCGTTTCCCAGGAAAGGAAGTGGACTTTGCCGATCTATTTCCTCGGGTAACGTCACCTCAAAGACTTTTAAGCCTTTCAAACATTCGCGCCGAATGCCAACGAACGCCACGTGACTCCCCACGGAACAAAGAAGCCACGCGCACGCAACCAACCATGCACGCGCCAGGACAGGCAGTGCAAAAGCGCCGCGCTCCACGGAACGCGCTCACGCGCTCCACGGAACGCGCGCACACAGGACAGCCTCTCCATTCATCGTGCGGCCCAACCGGGCCTGGCCACGAGTCCGTGACACACACAGACCAAACATGTTGTGCAAGTATAACGTTACCTTCTTTTAGAGCTTCTCAGAAGCATAAAGAAAGTGTTTTCATGGTGTTCAGAAAGATTAATTGACTGTTTGGTGACTGTAACTCCCTCTCTCTCTCACCCTCACTCTCTCTCTCTCTCTCTCTCTCTCTCCAACTCACTTATCGTCTAACGCCCTGCGTCGTCTTAGTTTGTGTTTAATGTTTGTATATACATGTATCATTGTAACGTAGTAAATGCTTACTTAGTTGCCTTATTGACTTTAATAAATTCAATATGACCATTTGTGATTGAATTACGGTCCTGCTCATGACAAGTCCCTGAAGTGAAAGATCGAACGCTGCATGCTTTATATAACTACACATACCAAAAAGGTTATGTTTTGTGGAGTTGGAATGCTGAATTCTTCTGGCCAGAGAATTAAGTTTTCCCTGCTCTATAAATTAATTGAGCTAATTAATTTTACTTGTCTTGTAAGACGTGGTCTGTGCAATCTGTTACAATTAATTTGTGGTTAATTGCGGAGATACACATGTATACATATAAGTAAAGTTAACAGAAAGCCCTCATCGAGGGATTTATTAACATGTAAGACCGGGCTGATCCAAATCTGTATGAATAATTATTAATTATGAATTATTAATTATGATATGCAAATTCCCCTCGATCAGACCCGCCCAGAGTCTTTACAGAATGGTGGAGGATGAACGAGCACTTCAAACTTGTTTATGAGCAAATCAGTTTCAGTCCAAATGTGTATATTGTTATTTAATATTGTTATGTAATATTTATTATTACACGCGCACATCGGAGTGAACGCTTTGCGAACTCACGATATGACTGAGCTGGGCACGAAAGCCGCCTCAGCCAAGCATATTTAACAAGCTGCTAAATGTTCAAACGTTTTAGTCACTGTTAAATTGCTAAAAGTAAACTGCAGTTTCCTTAGTATTAAATTTGTTCTGACACAGATGGAAGAGAAACCTCTGTGCATAAACAACATTTTTAATAATTTTAACTCCTCTCTCAGGACGAGAATTCTCCTGAGATTGTCGAAGACAAGATATGTTAGAACGATGTTCTTCTAGCATTCTTAAAAGGCCTTATATTATAATCGTTAGAAAAACGATGAGCTCCTGGTTGAAAAAAAAACATTGACTTAGCTACTCGATGTATAAAAACCGCATATTATCATAAGTGCTATTGTGATATATGTCTATTGGAGCAGGAAACAGATGAGTAATTCCTGTTCCCCTTTTGCACAATGCAGCGAAGAATCCTGCTAACGTGTTTGTAAAAAATATAGCACCAAAAAAAAAAAATCCAAAACTGAAAACATTCTAACCCTTAATACTAGTTTGGACAAATGTTATTTGGAGTTTTTGAAACAGATGGATAATTCCTGTTTCCCTTTCGCACGGCGCAGTGAAAAAAAAAAAAAAAAAAAAAAAAATCCTGCCAAACGTGTTTGTAAAATATAGTACCGAAAAGAAATCCGTCGAGATTTAAATTCCGCACTATTCGTGATTATGCAGAAAATAGGTGTGTAATTCGCTACACGTCCTCTGAAACAATCACATTTGAAAGCGGGCTGGCTGTAATACTACTGCCAAACACTAGGGTGCTCCCCCGAGTGTTTTCCAGTATCAGATGACCCCAGCCCCGACTCAACCCTCCACGAACGCAATAGCGCCCTCGTGTGGACACTAACAGCTAGGTCATTTCTTTCCTCAAAATTCTGTCAGGAACACCCTGCTTCCTTACTGAATTTCGAACTAGTTTCCCTAATTTTCAATGCATGTGCAATCTACAGCCTGTTTCATTAACATGATTTTCCTTGCCTTGACTGTGTGCACTTGTTTTGAATTTGGTTCAAACCACATTTGAACTTGAAATTCAGAATTAAGTCTTAACAGTTTCTGATGACCACTTGGGAGGAAAGCGCCCCCTTGTGGCCATCACCTAACCTCACTGTCCTGAATGGCTTTCTCTCTCCCAGTCGGTTTTGTTTTGGTTACAGTCACTGATCCCTCACCGTAATCGTGATTGTCATCAAATATAACACCAACCTGTAATTTTACTACACTTATTTAAATTTGGTTTGAAACAAAAACAAATTTCAAAGTTAATTTGAATTAAGTCTCTCATTTCCCATTGGGAAATTGCATTATGGCTTTATTTCTATATTTCCATTTCAAATTATTTTTAATAATTTTGATCTGGTTTTATTACAACTGTATCCTTACTAATCTAAAGGTTACTTAACCCCTATGCATTTGCTCAATTTGAATTGTATTTAAATCAGTTTGAATGCACTTCAAATCAAGCTCTCTGTCAGCCAAATTGACCACTAGGAGGAAGAGACACACACCCTTAGTGGCCAAAACTCGCCACTACAGATTGCTTCCTCCTGTGCTCCTCCCGCTGCACTTAATGCTATCTCTTCCCTGTATGGAGGTTGGGTTATTCTGATAATTGACATTGTCACAATTCCCTTTGTGTTTATACCATAGACTTTAGTAAAGCCGTTGCCTTTGATTTTTCAACAAAAATAGACACTCAACTTGATGTAGATAGAGGAGCTTTAATTCAAATTGAGGCACACTTGTTCTTCATCCTGTTTTGTGTTTGTAGGTAGAAATCTCTCAAGTGCTGTGGTGATGTGACAGTCACCTTCGCTTGGGGTCCGGCTGGCTGGTTCGTCTGATCTGCGCCACCATCGCTGACTGAGCGCAGGTCTCGTGATCTTTCCTGTATCTTTCTGTTGATGCGGCCCGACAACACGACACCACCAATCTGGCACCGCCGGTTGTGTTCAAGGTCAAGTTGCTTGAAAGGGCGCACCTCGGTACAGATGCACGAAATGCCCGGGACACTGCTGTCGGGTGTTGGGGGGTGACAGAGGGACCAGCCACGAGGCTGACTCCAACCGGGATGACCTCATTTCACCCCAGGCAAACTAAAAAAAAAGGTATTAAAACCCATCCACTTAATATTGGCCACCGAATCTAGAGATTCCCCTGATATTTGAAGTGGTTGGCTTCCTCCGTCTCTCCAAGCCACAAACTGCAGGCTTTAGCCTCACAAACTGCCTCTTTCACTTTTAACACTTCTTGTGTACTATTAATGCCATTTCATTTACAGACCTCCCCATCTTTGATGGTTGCATGTTACTTCAAACTTTGCTAGATTGCCATTGCTCTGTTCTGTTGTGCTCTGTTCCTTTCAGTTCACCTAGAGACAGAACCTCTCTGACACACCAAGGAAAGCTGAAGAATAGTTTGACAACCAAGTCGTTAGCATAAACAGGTGACCCCTAAGCTAGCGCCCTGTCAAATCTTCATTCAGACCCATGATGACCTACCCAAATTGTCCCACCTAACGGTTTAACTGTCTGCATCAGTTAACCAAAATTTTCATACACGGCCTAGCCGGTATTATAGCTCGTTAGACGTAGTCGAACTTGCATTGGTCTCTCTGTGTGTGTTGTGTTCATCTCGCCCACAGTAAAGCCAGTATGTTCCAGTCCCACAACCCGCGGGGACAACCTGGAGACATGGCCGAGATTCATGACATCTCCATCCCTGCCCAAAGCCACCGGTTACTCAGAGCCCCGAGCCAAGAGCAACTGGACGCAGACGTGTACAAGCTGATGGCACACAAACCAAGCCAAAGCTCCCACGACAAAGACTGGGCCAGACACGTCAACCTCGCCTACCAGCTCAGCGCACACGCACGCCTCCGCAAAGGAAGCCGCATCGCCCTGGAGCACAAGGTTGCAACGCCGAGGATGACAACGACCCCGAGCTACAGAAGGAAGTAAAAGACTTCAAACTGCCCTGTCTAAATCTTCTACACAGACTGAAGAGAATAGTCAGAGAAAAGAACCAAAGAGGAATTCAACGAGAAACCTCGACAAAGTGAAGCCCCTTTGCAAAGAGCAGAGGCTGAACTTAAAGAGATTTGAAAGCCACGGCCTACGAAAGAAACTCTCAAGAGGCCCGTGTGACCATCCACAAGCTCGTTCAGCAGAGACAAGATCTCGAACATGAACTTGATCCACAGAGTTGCAATACTCTTATAGACTTCAGCATGACCGGAAAAGGGGAAACACACACCACAAGTCTCCCCTAACCAGTCTGCACATTTCAGCCAAGAACACAAGAGCTGAAAAAGGGGGAGGTGGGAAAGCCCGCCTTCCACCACATCTCTGACAATCTACAAGACATCGACTTTCCACCTGCTGTCTCCAACCGGTGTCTGACACGACACCGACACCCAGCAGAACAGACCCAGGAGGGCCTGTGCTACCACCACCGGCTCCGAAGCGAGTTTGCTGTGGAACTTGCAGCGAACCTATAACTGAGGAGGACACCAGTTTCAAGAAACCTCTCCTCCTATCCCGTCAGTCACCATAGTTCTCCTGCCCCCACGCAAGGCCCACTCAACGATGCGCGAAGGCCCACTCAGTAAGAATTCCTAAAACCCCAAATTATTTTGAACTGCAACCCAGAAGACACTGCACGAACGCAGTGCAAGACTCTGCTAAAAGGTCCTTGATCAACATCGGACGTAGAACTTTTGAAAAGTAGATGAAAATGGGTGTTCAAAGAGTTGCAAGACTCTGCGTTTGTAGAATTAGAATTTTACTAAGTTAAAGGAATCTTACATAGACATGTACGCCTAAACGGCCGACAGACTATGCACGACTCTTTTGAAACAAACAGTTTTTAGATGTTGTTTAGAACGGCACCGTTAAACATTTCACGACAGTGAAGAGTCACAGAAAACACCCACTCCATACTTTGCCTTGACGACAGAGTGTAGTAAAATCACCCGAGTTTAAATTACTGTTAATCAACAGGCGTGCACTTGACCATCGCGGTCCAACTAAAACACTACGTGCAATACGCATCTTGATAGCTGGCTTGCCTAAATGCAGATAAAACAAATAGCGGGAATTGACATCTCTACTTTAAAAAAAAATATATATATTTTTTAGGCCTTAGACTCCCAACTGGTATCAGGAACTTCAGCATTAAAGCGTAAGTCTGTGTAACAGAAGAATCATCTCAGCAGCTTGTAATCTGTACCGATATCTTTTCCGCTTTGGAAATAAACAAAAAAAAAGAAATCCAAAATCGCGGTATAAGTAAACCTGTTTCTGACTAAGACAGCTCAGGACAGAGTTATATGTATGTAAACCTGGGCGACGCTCCCCTTCTACAAAGTAAAGGCCTTAATTTTATTGTTAGATTGATGCAATTCACCTAAATTTTAGCTGCTTCTACAAGCAGAAAGCTACTAAACGATCAAAAGAAGTAACTCGCGGAAAAGTCAGCATTCATGCATGAGAGAGACGTAACTATATATGCTTAGGAAAGCTAATCTATTTCCTTACTCTGTAAGCAAATAGAACAAGACAAGCTTTGACTTGCAGCAAATCTATTTCCTTACTCTGTAAACAAATAGAAGACTGAAGTAAAGAGTAGAGTTCCATGAGAAAATTAGCAAATGCCAAAACACATTTGCGTTTTACTTAATGCAACCAAGTTCTTGAAAATCATAAAGTATAGGTGCCTCCCATTTAACCCGTTAAAACATGCATTATTCATGTAAAATACACAGACATTCTTCAGGTACTGTTGAATTGCTCTGACACCTTCTGGCTCCCAGGACAACTTGTCACAGGAAGTGCTAACCCTTAATGTCACTTTTGTAAACAAACCAGCCTGGGTGGCTAAGCTAACCTAGCCTAGCATCAAGCTAACTTAGGCTAAGCTAAACTGACCAATCACTAAGCTAACTTAGGCTAACCTAACCTAGCTTAGCATCAAGCTAACTTGGGCTAAGCTAACCTAACCTAGCTCCAATCCAATGCAGGCTAAGCTGAATAACCTCAACAGTTAGCAGTTAGCATTATTTTCTTGAACCCCTAATCACCGCTGTGTTCCACAGTGCAAAGTATTCTAGAATACTTTCCTCAACACCACTTAGGGTTTCTAATTATTCACTTTCCGTGTTTGCAATTCTTATTAGCCAAGGTTTACCCTCACAGGGTTAGGAATACTCCTTGCTAACCATTGAAGACTAACTTCACAGATGCCCTGTTAATTAAACTCAAGTTTAACTGCAGGTAAACTGCGTAACTAACTACAGAAGAATTTGTATAACCATAGGAATTTTTTTTGTCGGCATGTTGACTAACCTTTGGAGGAACACACCCAATGTGGTCTTGAACACGCAACCGCTACAACCCACTATAGAGTGTTGATCAAAGCAAATCCAAAGTTTAGCCACTAATGCCACTGATTATTCTCGACTTCAGATCATTCCCATATTTTGATCATTTTATTTCCTTTTGCTTTAATTTTGATTTTATTTTTCCTCGTTAATTATTTCATTCCTTTGACCTTGATAATAATAGCAAGCAGCTATTCCCTTGTCCATTAGGTCCTCTATAGGATTTAATTCCTTTGCCTCTCTTGTCCGAGTGTGGTTCCATTTCCCATAGGGCCCAGAAAGGAAGCAGACACCCTTATTTGTTATTTTGGCTTAGTTCCAGCCAGTGCACTCGTTTTGTGACCCTCTAACACAAGTAATCTCAACAATTTACTAAAGGCACTACTAGAGTCCTGAGGATCGACAATAAGCAGAATTTAAATAAGAAAGCTGTCCTTTCCCCTATTATCGTTCACACCATCGAGCTATAGTGAACCACCAGCTAAGTCCAGAGAAATAATTTAGTCATAAGAACCACCTTGCGTCATTTATTTCATCTCGGCTATGTCCTTCCCAGGAAATACCCTCGGAACCACACAAAACTTAGCCCCCTAACATTCACAGCTAAGATTAGGACACAAGAGACACTTAGCTTTATGCTTACATACTTAACGAACCTATTAAGCAGTAGTTCTGAACTTTTAGGGCCACGCATTAATCACTCACAACAAGTGTGCCAGAATGCCACAGAGCCCCTGCGTAACCTGACCTCAACCTCCCAAGGAACCACTGCCACAAACCACGGCATGGCTCCAAAAGGATTTGACCAAGCTAACCAGAAAAGCCACGACATGCAGACCAGACTGTCACTTGCAAACTGTCTAACCAACCTGACTGCATGAAACAGATTCTGCTCGATATGGATTACGTCCAGTCGTGAGGTGCACAGCTTCCTAGCTCGTCAAACAGAGACTGCCAAAATGGACTATTAGCTGTTGCAATAAGCTTCGATCGCTTAACTCCCTGATCCAGAATCATACCAAAGGTTCTCACCGCCGTGGACATCAAGCAAGACCGACTTGAAACTCCACCGACTCCGACAAACCACCAGGTATGGAAAGGATGCCAATCTCAGAACTTTGTTTCTTTGAACTTGCATCCCACAGTGAGTTATTCCGTAAGCACCCTGGCCTGTCCCTGTAGCATATCTACCATAGCTACGAGACCACAAGCTCACATTACGCAAAGACTTTGTCCGAAAAGACTGGGTAAACACCCTCAAACTAACCTGTCTCTGAGCACGACTCAGAGCTGCCTCTAGGATACACCCCACACTTTCACTGAGAGTAAACCGTTCCAAGCCAACAGAGGGCAACACAACAGTCCTGGTGCTCATCGACCGCACCAGAGCAAGAGCTCTGAGCCGCACCTCATCACCAAGAGACTCAAGCCCAACCAGCCCAGAGCGGTACCCCTCTCCACACGCCACTGGTAAGCACAAATCTGAACACACATCAGATAACAACAGTGCAGCCATGTCACTGACAGCAAAAATCCTGAAGGTGCTGAAAGAGTTTCTGCACAAGATCTCACAAGAAGGACAAGCCAGACATGCTATGTCTCAGCGCAAGACCCAAACAGACACCCAGAACACTGCTCGTCAGCATCACACCACAGAGCTCACTGCCACTTCACAAAGTGACAGCACCAAGCAGCCACCACAACTGACAGCTGCACAGCCTGAGCATGACAACACCGTGTCCCACACAACATCAGCCCAGACGCCAGGACTTCTGGGAAACCTAATCAAAAAGGGGGTGGCACAAACTCTGCCTAGCCACCTAGAGACAATGATTTGAGCCTTGAAGCCATGCTAGACACTAGCTCAAACATCACGCTACTGCCAGCCCAACTCTTTAAAAGACTCAAACAATCAGAGCGAACCCTCAAATCCCAAACAGGTAAGCTGAAGGTGCAATCCTACAGCCAAAACGACATCTGGCTCAACACAGGTAGCTCTCATTCACCCAACAATTGGTCCCTATGTGCCGGATTTACCCAGTGTACCGATCACGAACGATCACGTACGCACGTCTGATTGGCCAAGATCTGTTAGATCGTTATGAGCCTTTAATAGACTTTAAACAACTGAATGTCTGAGCTCAAGTTCAAGTACCCCTCCCCCTCCAGTCACACAGGTCAAAAGAACCTAACTGGCAGGTCACAGAGGTCACAAGAACTCCTGCAACCAGCCATAAAGGCACAGCCTCAGCACCAAATGTAAACGTGAACTTGCTACCCTGCACCTTTCAGCTTACCAAAAACTGAGACTAACCAAATGAACTTTGAGACAACCACCTCTCAACCCCTCCAACCGCCCAAACCGGCCGTCAACCACGACAACGGCAGCTCACCAAGCACATGCTGCTAAACGGCCCAACACTTGAAATTTATGTACCTCGTGACATCACTTCGCCACAGCTTGTGCTGCCACAGTACAAAAAGGGGGATATACCAGCCAGTGTATGCCTGTCACGCACCATGTGGGCTGCACACCGCAGCACCAGGACATCTCGGCATCCTCAAAGGCATCAGGCTGTCCCAGCCGACAGCCGCTGAAACCTTTTCCCCCTTTTCTCTCTCTCTCCCCTGTCTCTGTTACAGGATGCTGCTGTTGTGGTCGTCTCCCTGTGCCTCCAGCCAACCAGAGGACAACTGCAGTCATCACCAGGTCCGACATCACACGGCATAGGGTCGACTACCACGCAAGCAGAGCTAAATGGACACCCACGCCGCTGCTGTCAGAACGCAGTCAAACACCGGCATGTCCAGCAACAAAACGAACTGAAATCCTTCAGCCAAAAGGTAACTCACAACAGAGTGCCTCCTCACAGACCATCAAGAAATTGAAAGGAGCTGTGACGGATCCACAACGCTCACGGCATTCTGCTGAACCAGACAAGTGAACTCCAGCGGGACAACGGTTTACTGTCTGCCAGAATGACTTTGCTCAAAACTCAGCATCAAGCAGCCTTTGCTCCGAGACTCGAGCTACCCTGCTGCGACTGAGCCTGAGTCAAGTCCCATCCTTTACGAAACCCATGATTTCACCCTGATTCCAGAACTGGAATTATGAACTGTGAAAAACGGGGGTGCCCAGCCGAACTGAACTTGTTCTCAGCAACATAGCTCTCCTAGCTGTGTTTCAACTGAACTACCTGCACCACTGCATCACCTGTTGTCCAATCCTGGACTCGCAGCTGATTCTGCGCTGGGTACCTCTACGGTAATCAACCACGTCTTGACACTGGACTTTCACACTCCACAAGAGACTCAACAAACGCAAACCTCCACAGCCACCACTGGACCCTCAGGAAGAGGGTACCACACTGGAGACTGCGTCCAACCTCATCAAGCTGAGCCCGAACCTCAGCCTCAGCCACCACCTGCTACCTGACTTTCATGATTCACCTGCCCTCCATCCATTGCGATGGGTGTTGTTCGATGGAAGTCCACGTAAGGACTTCATCTAACGAAAAGGGGGAGATGTAGTGATTCTGGCCAGACTGAATCAACCGTCCTCCAAGGACTCGGACCCCCCCCCCCCCCACAGACACACCATACACCGCCACACACATTCTTCCACTCACTGGAGTGAGATCATGTTACAAGACTGTGGAATGTGCTTTATGTCTCTGACCCAAGAGATGGACTTTTCTGTGTTAAAAGACATTTAACCAGATATATTCCATGTGTTCTATGTATGTGTGTTTTTCCCCAGGTCACCGTGAAATATCTTTGTTGGTTGCAGCATAAAAAAGGAATTAGAAATAACTTCCTTAGGCATTGTAAACAGAAGTATATGTTCATTTAATGTAACATAATGCTCCTTGGTGTCTCTAGAATACGTATCAGATGAACGACCCGAATATGTACAGAGATGTAAAGTAAAGTGTGTTTTTAATATGTCTTACTGCCAAGGATGATCGAACTGTTTCAATAGTAGCCCTTATGTGAACACACCCCCTCCCACGAGGAGCGCGTGGTCTGAGAACAAAGCACCATAAAAGAATGTTTCCCGCGTGCAGCCTCCATCTCCCTGATTGGCTCAAGCCAACAGGAAAGGGATGGATGTCCCCAAGAGGATAAAGGCAGTGCGCCAGCTCCGCCCTTTCTCTTCCGAAAACGTCTCATGCCAAGAAGCACGTAAAGGATCTCCTCACGGAGATCCGACCCCAACCGGGATCCTTTCTTTGATCGTCCAAAGTTTCGTCCTCTTCTCAAATGAACTACCAAGTTCGTTTCCCAGGAAAGGAAGTGGACTTTGCCGATCTATTTCCTCGGGTAACGTCACCTCAAAGACTTTTAAGCCTTTCAAACATTCGCGCCGAATGCCAACGAACGCCACGTGACTCCCCACGGAACAAAGAAGCCACGCGCACGCAACCAACCATGCACGCGCCAGGACAGGCAGTGCAAAAGCGCCGCGCTCCACGGAACGCGCTCACGCGCTCCACGGAACGCGCGCACACAGGACAGCCTCTCCATTCATCGTGCGGCCCAACCGGGCCTGGCCACGAGTCCGTGACACACACAGACCAAACATGTTGTGCAAGTATAACGTTACCTTCTTTTAGAGCTTCTCAGAAGCATAAAGAAAGTGTTTTCATGGTGTTCAGAAAGATTAATTGACTGTTTGGTGACTGTAACTCCCTCTCTCTCTCACCCTCACTCTCTCTCTCTCTCTCTCTCTCCAACTCACTTATCGTCTAACGCCCTGCGTCGTCTTAGTTTGTGTTTAATGTTTGTATATACATGTATCATTGTAACGTAGTAAATGCTTACTTAGTTGCCTTATTGACTTTAATAAATTCAATATGACCATTTGTGATTGAATTACGGTCCTGCTCATGACAAGTCCCTGAAGTGAAAGATCGAACGCTGCATGCTTTATATAACTACACATACCAAAAAGGTTATGTTTTGTGGAGTTGGAATGCTGAATTCTTCTGGCCAGAGAATTAAGTTTTCCCTGCTCTATAAATTAATTGAGCTAATTAATTTTACTTGTCTTGTAAGACGTGGTCTGTGCAATCTGTTACAATTAATTTGTGGTTAATTGCGGAGATACACATGTATACATATAAGTAAAGTTAACAGAAAGCCCTCATCGAGGGATTTATTAACATGTAAGACCGGGCTGATCCAAATCTGTATGAATAATTATTAATTATGAATTATTAATTATGATATGCAAATTCCCTCTGATCAGACCCGCCCAGAGTCTTTACACTCCTTTGAGCTGGGCCTGCCTTGTGCCATTTAGGAGGAGCTACACTAAGCCCAAAACCCCCTCTTCCATGCTGTACCTGTCCAACAATATCCCCAATTTGAAGGGCAGCCTTTGCCTCTACTACAGATTTATTTGCTGACCACTTCCTACCAGTTTTTAACACAGGGGTTGCCTCCCTTACACATTTGTCACGTGACTCTACTAAGGTCATTTCCAGCCTGACCAGCTGTAATATTCCTTTACTATAAAGTCCCACTCTGCTGAGGCAGCGTGGAACTCTAAACCATTTCCTGATGTATGAACTTATTAACGCTTCCAGCTTATCCACTGCTGTCAAAGAAATCTCGTACACAGTCAGTGGCCACAGCAACCTCGGCAGCAGACCAAACTGAAAGCACCAGAGTTTTAGATTGCCTGGTAGAGCACAGATGTTTATGCTCTTCAACCCTTCCACTGCTTGCCGTCTGAACTTCTCCAACTCAAACTGTGTCTCTTAGATCCCCATCGTACCATCTCCCAAGACTCTTCACTTCTCAGAAACTGTTTGTATTGCCTCACCATTAATGAAGAATGTTTTATCTACTACCTTTCCTCTAACTATTGAGATACTCCTTGATTTATAGGGCTTAAATTGCATTCGTGCCCATTCAATATTATCTGTTAACTTCCCCAATAACCGATTAGTGCAGGCTACTGTTGTAGCCATGGTTGTCATGTCATCCATGTATGCTCTGATTGGTGGTAGTCGCATCCCAGAAGCCAAGCACTCTCCTCCTACTACCCATCTTGATACCCTCATGATTACTTCCATAGTAAAAGCCAGTGGGGAAATGGTGCATCCTGCCATTATTCCGACCTCTAAGCATTGCCATGCAGTGCTGAATTTTGGAGTTGAGAAACTAAATTGCAGATCCCCAAAGTAGGCTTTCACTAAATTTGTTATTGACATTGGTACTCTGAAAAAAATCGAATGCTGCCCACAGAAGCTCATGTGGCACTGAACCATATGCATTAGCCAAATCCAGGAATGTCACATGGAGCTCCTTCCTCTCCTTTTTTGCTGACTGAATTTGTTGCCAGATAACATTGATATGTTCTAAGCATCCTGAGAACCCTGGAATGCCCGCTTTTTGAATTGAAGTGTCGATGAAGCCATTCTTTAATAGGTAGGTGGACAATCTCTGGGCAATAATGCTGAAGAAAATCTTACCTTCAACATTTAATAGTGAAATAGGACGAAACTGACTGATGCTTGTAGCATCTTTTTCTTTAGGAATAAAGACTTCACCTGCTCTGCGCCATGCTCTGGGCACAACCTGTTTTTCCAATGCCACTTTTATTAATTTCCACAAAATTTGCAGAAGTCCTGAAGCATTCTTTTACACTCTGTGCGGAACTGCATTAGGCCCTGGAGATGATGAAGCCCTTGCCTTTCTCACAGCCTGCTCTACCTCTTTCCACTTAGGTGCACATACCTCCATTTGGTATTCTGGTGGGTTGATAGGTGGTATGTCTGATGGAATTGACAGGCTCATGCCTTTTTGCAACTGTATGCGTTTCCTCCAAATATCTCTCTAGCTCAACCCTAGATGTTTCTAAAGTGCCATTCTTCTCCCTGGTGAATAACTTCTTTAAGAATTTGAATGGGTCTTTATAGAAATTATCCCTCACACGTTTCATGTACACGTTTCTTTTTGTAACGTTTCCGTAGGCGCTCAGCTCTGCGTAATGTTGCTAGCTTGTCTTTTATGGCCCTTTGTACAAGATTGAGTCCCTCATTCCGACTTTGTTCTGCTCTTTTCCATTGCTCCCTCAGCTGTCTTCTTCTCTAACTAACCCTTCAATTTTCTGCTGCCGTCTAGACATTACAGGAGTTGTTTGTACTTTCTCGTTCCTTTTTTCCACACCAAACCTCTCACTTCCATAAGCGTAAATTATGTCCCCAAATTTATCCAGCTTCTTTTCAACTGTGCGTGTTAATATGTTCACCACTATCTGTGTAAGCCCGCCTCATATCAGCGACAGGGGTGCTGATATCCTGCGAGCTGAGCTGTGGTTTGCTTCCTGTACTTCCTGTACCTAAAACGATCAATATTCTTGCTTCGGCATCCCATGTTGAACTCCATCATATCGGCGGGATGATAATCATTTGATCTGAAGTGAACGCTACACACGACCGCATTTTTCCGAAGCCGATGTGGAAGAGAAATCCCATCTCTTCACCTGCACAAACTGCACCAGGAAAGAAAGATAGGCTATAGCACCGTCCCCTTTCTTGTAATGGAAACTTGTGGACTCGATCTTGAAGTCCTGACAGGCTGGAGTTTTTGCAACCTCCACAAACACAATAATTTACCATGACGATGATGAATTAAAATACAAAAAGTACCGAAAGCACACTGACTGACGACCGCTCTCACTGAACTCTGCTCTGAGCCGAGGCTGAGGCTCCCTGATATGACGTCAAATGACGCGATGTTGAAAAAAAAAGCCGTTTTTACTGGAAGTCCAAGAAACGCTCACTTTATCTACTAAATTAGTGCCCTTATGTTGTTTTAAAACATTTTAAATCCTGCATTAACTTTTCATATGGTATTTTCATACAAGGTTATCTATAAATTTAGATTTTTTTTACCTGCAATATGCTCTTTAAGTCTACATCAACTTATAATGGATTAAAAAGTAGGCTATTATTTTTTTACTATGTAAATGTAACTAAGTACAAGTATGTTTTCACAGAACTCAAAGTAAACTGATTCCCCCAAATAAAGTATTGTAGTGAATTATTTAAGTCTACTTCAAAGTAAATTGATTCCCCCAAATAAAGTATTGTAGTGAATTATTTAAGTCCACATCTGTGTGTGAGCATACATGATAATATAACATGGTTTTATGTTTTATGATAACATCGAATGCCCCACCATTGCGCCGGCCCTGCATCTTTGTTTAGTGAGTAATCAGTATTTGTTCTTCCTTTAAGAGCGCGCGTGCATGATATACAAGTTTGATCGATGTGTACATGTGGAAAACGTGGGTTTGACCATCAGAGTTAGGTATTGGATATAGAGAGCCTAAAGGCCATTGCACACCGAATCCGAAATTCGCATCCGAAATTTTCGCACATTTTTAAAAAAAAATTCAACCTCATGTTTTGTCAATCATGCTTGCACACCGCCTCCGAAACTTTCGTCCGTCATAAAATTAATCGGATCGGGTTCGATTTTCTGCGTTTTTCGCATCCAGAGCCAGCATTTTGAGAGGTCTTTTGACAATTCAGGGCCGGGGGAGCTCGTCCTCAAATCATTGCACATTTGCGCCATGCTTTCAGTTTCGGTTTTCAGTTCGATCAAGTGTTTATGTTCTCTTCTCTATATTGGATTATGAAATTAATAAAACTCCCCTTTCAATCAGATTGAAATTTAGGATCGAATAAGATGTGATTGAGCAGCCAATTCGATAACTAATGTATTATTTGGGCACAATATATAACAGCCTAGTTGTTTTGTCTGCCCAGCGCTTCAACCGGGCCGCGCACGGGTGTGTGTGTTTGTGTGTCCATACCTTAGACATAATGCCAGATCTCCATTCAGAATCGACTGGTTCACGGAAATTGGTGGTCTTGTTTTTAATATGTGGCTCCAGAATCGCTAGCAAAGCATCAAACTGACATTCTTCAAACTGGCATCTCACTGACATTCTGAAGTAAATTTTGAATCGCTAGGGATAAATTCGCAACTAAGGAGATAAGGAGGTGAAACTCTCCTTCCTCTCGGCGCAATTTCAGGATTGGTTGGACGTAATATTTTTTCTTTCTTCTCTTTTCAATAAGAGAGAGGGCAACAAAATCATCCTCACTGCTTGACGAATCCATTTGGTATTTTTGCGTTTTTTCCCGCAAAGGTTTAATAAATACGCATCGGACTCGGTGTGCAAGGTCGAATTTTTAGGCTGACGAACACGAAAAAACGCATCCGAAAATTTCGTACTCAGTGTGCAATGGCCTTAAGTCCCGCCCCTCCGCTTCTGGCTCATGGGACCTTATTTCTGAAAAAATATGTGTGGTAGTCAATGGCGAGAGACAGACTTATCTTTTTATTCCGTCTGAACTGTGCCCCGAATTACACATATTATGTTTGTCAATTTAAAAGATAATTCTGAAAGTCAAAACCATTTCAGTTTGTCATAAAACAGAAGAGTAACATTTAGTTTTAAGATAAAATCGCTCAATGAACTACATCTCCAGTGCCACAGTCAGTGCCTTTGAACATTAACGCTATCCCGTTCACGTGGGATCATTGAGGACCAGATAGTGTCCCTGACCTCGAGTTATTTGGGGTACCTCTGGCGATCTGGGAGGATCGTTTCGTTCGGTCAACGAGCGAGCGAAAAGGACGACGAGGAGCTGCACAAGGTCTACTTCAGGATCGGGAGGATCGCTGCATCGTTTTCAGTGGAATTGGAGGTATTTGGGTTGTATTTGTTTTGAGCTCAGGAGAGCGAGGGGGCCATTTGTCAGTTTCCTGGCCATCATGATCACAAGCCACGTTTCAGGCCTGCTACAGGGTGGGTTTAAGTGAATGACTGGTGTGTGTGGGCCCACTGCAGTGAATATTGTGTGCACTAAAATCGCATCCCGTCTTCTGGATTTTATGAAAGAGTTTATAAAGCAGAACCAATTGCACTTACCTGCTTCAATGGAAATATTGTGCAAACTGGTTCTCCTGTGCTTAAAATCTGCCATAAGTAGGCCTGGAGTTTCTTTCAAGTTTATCTTATTTCATGCCCGATTGATACATAAGAATCCAGATGGAGGAATGTGGCATCAGCAAGCTTTTCGTTTGACATTCGACAAGTTTTGGCTGGAAGTCAAGATGCAGAAGGACACAAGAGTTTCCAGGAATTAGCGCAAAGTGTCATAAAACTTTGTGTTCTGTCTTTCTCCAAAGTCAAGCATTTTACCTGGTTTCTAAAAAAAAATTCTAGAGATCTTCAGTTTTGTGAAGATTTTCAAGACACTGATTAAATAATACCTTTACTTTTTTGGTAACACATTTGATAATTAATTAAACACATAGCTGTCATATAGTGTGTGTGTGTGCTTGTGCACGTACATGCGTGCGTGCTTGTGTGTGTCTCTCTCTCTGGCTTCTCTCTCTGCCCTGTATTCCTGCTGCTGCTCTGGTGATCTTCTGCAGTCATCATCTCCCTATGACTTTGTGGTTGTGGCCACTTACAAGGACTGAGTTGTTGCTTGGTGAATTATCAACTCTGCAATTTATTTCCAAGACAGGAGTCTTTTATGTTTTGCTGTCCTCCTGTGAAGTTCACAATCTTTTGAGTTTTTCCAGTTCTGTCATTGCTCGTACAGACTGCCTGTGTTTCTTTATTAAAGACTATTGCAAGAACCTGCCTTTGCACTTGGATCCTCTGTTTCTCCTAACATAAACTGCAATGTCTGTAATGGAAGACACCTAAGACTGTGCTACAGGGAGATGGATGGACAATTGATTGTCCTTGCAGTGCCAAACAGTGTGTAACCATGTGTCCCCCTCAAGAGCTGATTGGTTTTTGAACACAACACCTTTGCTTCACTAATTTATGTAGATGTGTGCATCCATTGTGTCTTCAATGCACATCATTCATATCACCATGCTTATTTGTTTCTTCAAAGCTGAGAAAAAGCTTGACTGTTTTGCAACAACAATACCTTTCTTTTGCAATTCCTTTTGAATCCAATAAAATATAATTAATTAACAAATAATTGGCACGTTCATGACTTTATTGGGAAGATGCCTCTTGAAGGTAAATAAAGGAATGGAATTAAAACAAAATCTGAAGGTATATGTAGAGATTGAATTAAGCCAAAATAAAAAGCTGTAAAATTGTATAGCCTACAAATTTAACAAAAAAAATGTTTAATACACTTATTAGTCATTTTAAGAATAAAACAATTCATCATTCAAACACTAATTTGGAAGGGCTGACCTATATATTAATCTCTACTCCTAAACTTAGTATTGTTTATTTTTTTCTGTGTTTTATATATATTCCAATAATTTTGTGCTCTCCATTCTGTGGATGGGCTCATGACAGCTTCTGTCTCAATAGATGTAAATACTCTCTTCTCCCATTTTTCCTCATTTCATTCTCTTCCTATTGTCTTCTCCATCTTCAGTTTTTTTCGCTCCCACATCGTTGTCTTTACATCTCACACTTTCCTAGGAATCACAAAAAGAGGATTTTTAATAAACAGAAGGTCAATACTGAGCGAATATTAAGTAGCACTAAATGTCATTGTGAACCTCTTTTATGGGTATTGTAGCGAACACAATACAAACATGAATCGAAATGCATAAATCACTACAACATATATTGCAATATATCACAAAGCCTCATATTCACATTGCAAACAATACAAAAACAATTTAAAGAGCAACATGCAGGTTGAATTTATTTCTGAATTAATACTTTAAATTGTCTGCAGATGTCTTTTAAAAACACGTATGTAAAAATTACTAATGAAATTTCAGTTGATGTCGAGATTTTGATGAAAATGCGCTAGGCTCTGGAATACGCCTTTCCCGCAAGCAACGCATCATATGACGTCGCCCGAGGAAAACAAATGAGCTTGCGGTACGCTTCTCATTGCTGGGTGTTGATGTAGTTCGAGCAGTAGTGAGAGACAGAAAGTTTTAGATCGAGTTTTAGAGAAGCCATAATGGTAAATTATTGTGTTTGTGCTTGTTGCACGAATTCCAGCCTGTCAGGACATCATATCCATCATTTTCCTTCTAGGAAAAACAAGGCTTTTTGGTCTTGGGTGCGTTATGTGCAGGTGAATAGAGCAGACTTCACTGCCGCGTCTTTTACCACACACACTCGTCGTGCGGCGCACATTTTACTCGGTTTAAATGGTATCACTAACTGCATTTGAAAAGCATTATTTATTTGTTGTCATGGCATGGTCATTAGTCAATGTTGATAGTGCTAACCAGCTTGGATGGACTGCATAATCACTGTCAGCGTAGAATATGAGAAGACAAAATGTTGCTGGCTTAAATTAAGACAATCTAAATGGATGTTTAATCAAGAACAAAGTCGAATTTATGTTTGCTAAAACAGATTTATTACAAAACACCAAGGTACTAGCCATACAGTAGATGAACCAGCGTTAGCCACGGTGCTAACTTACATGAACTCACTTGCCCTTTTCGCCACTGGTTTTCTCGACACCACAACTCTAACGTTACTTCTCTCCTCTGCCCATTGACTTCTATCTCGCCTAGAAGACTCATAATTATATGCCTGTGGGTCATCATAGGCATATTCGTCAACATCGCAGAACGCGGATTCGTCGTTCGCATCCATTGTAACCTGAGCCTGAACTTGAACAGACTCCTCGGAGATCATCACTTCCGGTTAGTGCGTCGTAGACGCGGGAGTTATTTTATCACAATGTTTCTCAAAATATCGTTAATGGCTAAATATGTATTACTCCAGTTCAGAAAATTGAGTTGTTTTATCGTCAACATACACTATGCTATATAGGGGTGTCCAACCTGCATGTTGCTCTTTAACACATGCTTAAAAAACACAAAACGTTTATCTTAAACAAATCACAGTTACCGTTTTATTGGACTCAACAGCCACATTCCCTTACATTACAATAGGCCTAAATGTTATTGTACTATAAACTAATGTATAAATTCACAACACTGTATCTTGAAACATATTACAAATATAATATATTTGAGTTCAACATGATTTACACAAGCAAGCATGTTCTTAGAACATGATTTACCAAAATTGGACATTTCTGGGTCATCCTTAATTGTCCTGGAACATTCCTCTAAGTTAATCAGATTTTAGGGTTATCTTTAGGGTTGACAAAATGCACATTGCATATCCACTGTGCAACATGCCATTTAACTAGTAATTAGTTTATATTTTATGCAAGTTAGATTATAGTGCACTTGATGTAAAAAATAACTTTTCACTTATTAGAAATATATCAATTTTAAGATGCAGATGTTTTTGTGTTGAGCTGACAATGCAATTACAGGTTGGTGGAATCACAGGTTGGTGCAACCAGTGAACAGATGAAACCCTTCCCACTGAGGAAGACAAATAAAAAGTTCTGCATACATTTCAGGGACTCCGTGCATTATAAATTAGACATTTAAGACCATGTTCTCTCAAAGCAACCCACACAGTAAACATGCACAAATATAGAGACACAAGCATATATAAAGACAGGTACAGCACAACAGTTAAGAGAGGGTCATTGGATACCTTGCTTCTGTTACTTCAAACTTGTGACTGTTAGTGGGAAATAAATTAAAAGAGTGTGAGAGATGAGATAAAGCAGAAGAATAATGAGGGTGGGATCAAAAACTAGCTTTTTAGTACATCCAAGTTGTATAGAGAAAAAGAAAACATTAATACAATAAATAGACAAGGAAAATTTCAATCAAAGTTAAGTTTAAGGAGTAAATATTATTAAGTATAAAACAAATCAGAATAAACAGTATAAGATTGTAAGTTTGAATAGAGTATGAGAGTGAATGAAATTTTACATTTAAAATATGTTTACTTAGATGCATGCTATTTTATAATCATGTGAACACATGTATATTTACATTTGTTTGAGAGAACTCACCCTCTACGTAGTTACGGGCAATCGAACTTCAACATCTCATCAATGAGGATAACAGGGAAAGAAAGCTTCAGTACCACCATCCACTGTTCTACGTTCAAATGAGTCAACTTGAAAACCATCTGTAATAAGAAAAGGAAGATTGTGGCCAGTGAAGAGATATAGTTAAATATAATGAACAGGATGAAATAAAGGTGAGAGACGTACAGGCAGGGGGTCCACATAGAGGATCATGAAGTGGAGGGACATGGAGAGGGTCATGGCAGAAAGAAGCCAGCCATTACTCCATGGGGGCATGCGCAGAAGGGACTGATTCTCAGACAAACTAATGAGAAAGACAAAGAGATGCACAGAGGAATACCACCATCAATGTCAGGGTAACATTAGCTTTGTTCCAAAAACTGACAGCATTGTAATGCATCTTAGGTTCCAATAAAGGTTCAATGGTTCAATTCTGTCATAGTTTAATTCTGTCATCATTTACTCACCCGCAAGTTATTCCTAACCTGGATGAATTTGTGAACACAAAAGAACATATTTTGAAGATTGTCGGTAACCAAACAGTTGTGGGGCCACATTGACTCCCATAGTATTTTGTTTTCTGTACTATGGAAGTTAACAGGGACCAGAAACGTTTCGTTACTCATATTCTTCAAAATATTTCTTTTGTGTTTAACAGAAGAAAGAAATTCATACAGGTTTGGAACAACTTAAGTGTGAGTGGCAATTTTTGACAGCAATGCGGTATCTTCTACAGAAATAAAATCCCATGATGCATTGCGCGTTGTAATTTGTAAACTGTAATTACACTGTACATATAGTGAAATACTGAAAATCTATGGGATTAGACAAAAAACTGCAGTGAAGATGTAACCTGTTGAGGGCGTTGAGCATCTCAATTGTGACCAGGACAGACAGAGCCATGGTCATGGGTGCAGAAGCCTCAAACACCTCACATTCAATGCCAGTAAACTCCTCATTCTCCTCGTGGCACTGCATGAAGTGAGACTACAGCAGGAAGATAAATGAGCAGATATAAACAGATCAACAAAGCTTTCTGATGGATATATTGCATACAGTTTTATAAAGGATATATTGCTCACCAGCTGGTAGTAGGTGATTTTAGGACCCTCATCATCGTACAGAAACCAGTAGCCGGCAGCAGCCACGGTAGCAGCACCCACATATCCTGAGGACAGTAAAGTCATCAGCGTAACACCCAAACTCTCACCGAAAATATGAGGAAGTATATATTCAACAGAAATAACACGGATACCAACCGCCAATGGCCATGTATCTGAAGAACAGCCAGCCAGAGATCAGGGCCTCTTTGGGAGAGCGGGGAGGCTTGCCCATGATCTCGAGATCAGGGGGGTTAAAGCCCAGGGCAGTGGCGGGCAGACCATCAGTCACCAAGTTCACCCAAAGCAGTTGGACTGGGATCAGAGCCTCAGGCAGACCAAGAGCAGCAGTCAGGAAAATACTAAAAGAAGACAAGAAAAGAGAAGAATGTCACATGGGAGAAGGAGTGCAAAAAGTGCAAAGAAATTGTACTTAAGTTAAAGTACGTATACCACTAGTGAAAAACTGCAACAAAATGTATTTAAAATAAATTTAATATCACACTAAGTATACTACAAATCCATCAACATATTTACTGACATACCGCTTGAGATTTACTGATATAAATATTAAAATTAAACTTTATTTGGAGTACTTCTTTATTGCACAATACACATTTCTTTAAATGCCTAAATGTCTTTAATCACTATATTATCAGTCTATAAATGCAAAATATATAAAATGTACCCAAAGTGTAATAGCAATAGTTCCTCTTTAGCACAATCAAATATACTTAAGTGTATCTTTAGTTAGACCTCAGTACTTTTTCTGGATAACTTAAGTACATGTAATGCAAAATTAATTGTTCCAATTTAGCAGACTTTAAGTATTCAAAATTTAAGTATGCAAAAAGTACATTTACAGTTTTTTTTATATATTAAGCACATACAAATGTAAATGTTTTTGTTCTATACTTAGCATATATATATATATATATATATATATATATATATATATATATATATATATATATATATATATATATATATATATATATATATATATATATATATATATACAATATATACTAAAATGTATTTGAAACATTTTAGTATATTTATTTTACTCAAATATACCTACCCACAATTTTTTTTAAAGTAAACAAAGTTTCTACATTTAATTTTCCTTGAGGATTTCAAAGTTGATCATTTGCAGTGTTTTTAAACCTACTTTTAAAAACAAGAGGCAGAAGAGGTTTTGCCATTTTAGTATTTTTGAATACTAAAACCTTGTAAATAAATGTGTCACAATTACTAATTAAAAAAATATTATGATTATTTTAGCTGATGATTTTACAGTAGTTTGACATTTAAATATATTGTGAGTTTTAGAATAATAATCAACTCATCATAATCTGCGTTCACGCTTGACTCAACACTGTAAAAATTAATACGCTTTATCTAATCAGTGAAATTGTGGCAACAGATTACAAGCAATATTATTAATTAAATTTTACAAATTAGAACTGAGTAATAATTAATCAAATTAATTCCTTAAAATGAGTAAAGTTTACACCCAAAAATGTAACAAAAAATATCTGAATAACAGACAGACGTCAAAGATTAATTAAGAACTCTTTATTTTATATTGCCAACATTGAAGACACCTGATGTTAACAAGCAGAATCACTGAAGGAGAAACCGTAATTTTAAAACAATCCTAAAACAAATACTGATCACCATAATGGTGACTTAAATGTACGTTTTTTGTTTGTTTGTTGTAAGTTTTACTCATTTTAAATGGTTAACTTTTAAGGAATTAATTTGATTAGATAATTTTTTTGATTAGATAAAGCATATTCGTTTTTACAGTGACGTTCATCCATGTACAGCAATGGTTATTTTAAAACTCCAATTATTCTAGTTCAAACGTTTGTGTCTGGAAGGGATGTTTCACCCAAAAATGTGTATTCTGTTAATACTTACCCTCGTCTTTCTTTAAATGCGAAATGATTTAAGTCTACATCAACTTGTTATGGATTAAAAAGTATAATTTTTTTAAAGTACAAGTATGTTTTCACAGAACTCAAAGTAAAGCGATTCCCCAAATAAAGTACTGTAGTGAAGTATTACACACCTCTGTGTGTGAGCATACATGATAACATTAGACATGGTTTAAAAAAAGGCCATGGATTCTTACCAGACGACCTCTCCAACATTGGAAGAAATCAGGTAACGGATGAACTGCTTCATGTTGTTGTAAATAGCTCTGCCTTCCTCAACAGCTGCCACAATGGAAGAGAAGTTGTCATCGGCGAGGACCATCTCAGAGGCTGACTTGGCAACGGCAGTGCCAGAGCCCATGGCAATGCCAATTTCTGCCTTCTTCAAGGCAGGGGCATCATTGACACCATCACCAGTCTAGAGCAAAGATTACAACATTACTGTATCATCTTAAAGGCAGGTCTCAAGTGATATAGTGTTGATATAGGGTACGAGTGTCTCACCATAGCAGTAATCTCATCATAACTCTGCAGGAACTCAACAATCTTAGACTTGTGGCGGGCTCAACACGGGCAAAGCAGCATGCCCTACAGACAGCCTCACTTTGCTCAGAACGGGGCAGGTCATCAAACTCACGGCCAGTGTAAGCCTTTCCAGTTACATCCTCATCCTCGCTAAAGATGCCAATACGACGGCAGATGGCCACGGCGGTACCCTTGTTGTCACCTGAGGGTTAGCGTTTTTTACCAGATTTTTTTGTTATTTGGAAGACAGGTCAGGTGTTGCAACAAAATTGAAAGAGATGACTGATGAGAGGATGGATAAAATAAAACATACCAGTGATCATGATAACACGAATGCCAGCAGCCCTACACAGCTCAATGGAGCTAGAAACCTCTTTACGGGGGGATCCAGCATACCAACACAGCCAACGAAGGTCAAGTCAGTCTGAACAAGACACCGAAGAATAAGCACGTCAAAGATTTTATGTAGCTTAGCCTGATCATTTTTTTAACAAATCAGTGCTGTCGGTCACCTTTGTATCTGAGTTTTAGAAATATTAACCAATTAAAGGTTGTGACTAAATTTGTAACTCCATTGGATTCTCAAACTGTGGATGAAACCTCATTGAAACATATTGAGCTCTTTTTGAGTTTAATTTTGGTCAAATGTTAATAAAATTACACATTCAAGTATCTGACCATTTTTAAAGCCACAATGCCAACTTGGATGACATGCTGTTCAGTTATTTAAAAATATAAGGTTTTTTTCTCCTAAATAGTAACTATTTTGAACATAGGATGACAGACTAATTATAGCTTTGATGTTCACCTCATAGTCCGCAAATTTAGTAGAATCCTCAAGAGCCATTTCCTCAATTTTCAGGGGAGTGTCCCTGGTGGCCAGTGCCAGGCAACGCAGAGTGTCACGGCCAGTACCCCACTCCTTGATGGTAGCCATGATCTTATCCTTTACACCTTCGGTCAGGGGTACACGAGTGGCACCAACACGTACATAGGCACACCTGTCAATCACACCCTCTGGAGCACCCTAAAAAAAGAGGATTCAGATGATGTGTCTATTGTTAGAGGAAGATCTTCATCAAGATGTACCATTTTTGAGACAATTTACTTTTTAAGATCCTTAAAAAACTGTGGTGGTACCGTGGTACAGTGATTAGCAATACCATGTTACTTTCATTTATATAGGGGAGAGGGTGGCACAACCTAAAGCTTTTTGGTTTTGGCTCAATTAATTAAAAATAATTAGGTTAGATTAATACTTTTTTACACAAGCAACGTACACATCTCTGCTACAAATGACCACTTAAAGTTTTTTCTAGGACCTACCATTTTCGTACAGTTGCACTGAAAGTGACAGAAGTGCAAATGTTACAACTTACCCCATATGCGGGGTTAATTGTAACAGACAGAGGGGTTAGTTGTAACACTTGTGTGTAACACACATAATTCAGTACTATTTTATTTGTATAGTTTGATATTGTTTGTGCATCTGTATAGACAGATATCCATGCATCCATCCCTCATCCAATCATCCTTCTATTATGGATCAATATCATGGATAGAGACAGAAAAGGGCTAGCATAGTTTTGCAATAAATAATAATAAATAAAATTATAAATATTGTAATTGCAATTAAATTAGATTTGTGTGTGGCAGCTACATGTACAAATATTATTATTAATAATTATAACAGTAATACTAATACAAATGATTACAAATTAAAATTTAAAGGGTTTATTGCATTAATAACAGGCCATATTTTTAATAAATAAACAAGTTATCATTCATAGTACACTACATTTTAAACATTTTAAATTCCAACATTGTTTGTGAAAGTCTAACAAAGTTAAATGTATAAATAAATACTCAAACCTGAAAAGTTGTGTGGCTCTGTGTTCATTGATTATCATTGTACACTTGGCGGCTTAGTTGTAACACTGTGTTACAAATAACCCTGCTGTATATTACATATTTTAAGCCTAACTAACAGTCGCTAGGAATTGCTGACATGTTTCAAAACGGTGCTATGTTTGAGCCAACAAGACAGTGATTAAGGCAATATAAAGTTAGATTTGGAAACGTATACACCCAACTCAGAAACCGAAAAAAAACCTATGATGAAAAAAATTACTTTCATGGTGTCAAAACACTCTTTGTCCAGTATCTTCACGAAATAAAATTAAAACTTTCCGCAAATTCGTGGGAGACCGTCTTCTGGCAGCAAGAGAAAAATAGCGGAAAGACAACCTGCTTGATCCTGACGAACTATGTAAATTGTCTGTGTTACATTTAACCCCGCGTTAGGTTGTGCCCCGCACTTCCCTACACCACTGTACCATATCATATACCATAGTATTTGCAAGTGACCATGCGTGAGACATCTGATGGTGAAACAGCATACCTTCACAAACATTTTGGAGCCTGCATCACCCTTGGTAGGTGTACAGTACACAGACATAGATTTCCTGTCACGGGAGAACTCCAGAGTGAAGTTCTTCTTCATTAGCTGCTTAACAACCTGCACAAGATGAAAATGGAAACAGGTTTGAGTTACATAACAATCAGCTCCAAGCTACATTACTGATGTTTTAGGAAGGTACGCCTTGACTTACACTACAGCAAGCATTTGCTCTCTCAATCTTGGACAGGTTGTCTGACGCTGGAACTTGAAAACATTCATCTTCTCAACCAAGCAGCACAAAGCAGTTTCAGTGGCCTCACCAACCTTCTCATAGATCTTCTTGGACTGTAACAAAGGAAGATTACAGGGTTTTACAGGGGAGTGGGGGGACAAACATAAATATGACAATGGAGAAATGAAGTATAAAAGAGTATGTGTCTCTCACCTCATTGTAGTCAAGGGAGGAATCGTTGCACAGGGCACAAATGGTGGCCAACTCAACTAAACCGTCAATCTGGCTGCAGTCAACACGAGCACCTCCCTTTGTGCTGAGAAAAAGATGCCACTCAGATTACATTTATGACTTCAACTTGCTGATTTCCTGATTATAAAAAGGAGCCTTTTAAGGAAAGTTTTTAATTGTGTACTTACACCTCGCCCTTCGGGTGTGTACTTGGAGCCAGAGATATCAAAGCAATTAAGATCAACGTGCTCACCCTCAACTCTATCAATGATGAACATCTGTAATGATAAACAATTTCATCTTAGTATGAAAGTAATAATATGTCAATATTAATATATGTATACATGTGACTTATACTTTATGTTCAAAGGTGAAGTGTGTAATTTTTGCACCAATTGCAACACCCAACGAAAATGCAAAAATAATGTGCTTTAAAAAAAGGAATACCTCCCTCAAACTCTTAACACTTGGCAAATCAGACTGCTTAAAATATTATCTTACTAATGACAGATTAAAGGTATGGTAGACTTTTTTTTACAGAAACATTTCTTTGTTTTGCTAGTTGAGAGTCTCTTCATATATAGCAAGCATTAAGTAAAATGGTCTATATATACAGTATATATATATATATATTAGGGCTGTCAGTTTAACGCGTTATTAACGGCGTTAACGCAAACCCATTTTAACGGCGTTAATTTTTTTATTGCGCGATTAACAGTCTTTTTGTCCTAGCAAACTTTGTAGTTTATTCACATGCTTTTGCAACAGGACGCGGCATGCGTCCTGATCCATTTCGGCGTCTCGTGCTCGTCATCCACTCAAAGCCGGCTCGCAAGCCCAAACAAGTGTGTGCGTCGTGCCTGTTGTTTTGTTTCCGGTCTAGCTAGAATCCGCTTGCGCTTTGGTTGAAGAAGCAACAAAACGTCCTCGCGCGGCGCAAGCCATTGAAATGAATGGGTTTCAGATCGCAGTGCGAGGACGGTTTGTGCCGCACACACTCGTTTCGGCTTGCGAGCCGGCCAAATAGTAACGTTACGTTTTGAGTGGATGACGAGCGCGAGACGCCGAAATGGATGCCCTGAAGATTCTGAATGGAAAGTTTACTTTTAAAAAGTCGCCAAATTGTCCCATTGACAAGACCAAGTGATCTGTGTGTTTTGTCGTTGTGAACTGAGCTATCATCACCGCAGCACGTCCTGTCTGAAACACCACTTGATGATGGCCAAGCAAACACACAGATGATGCGAATTCTCCACCCCTCGTCAATATAAGGACCTCGTCAGTATTTCTTTCACTCTTTTATTGATAGACAGTGTTACATTGTGTGAGAGATTATTTATGTTAGTGTGAAATTGAACACTATTCCAATGTTATTTTCAATAATAATAATAATAATAAAAACATTTGCACTAAACAAGCCAATCCACTTTTCCATGTTGATAAGAGCATTAAAATGAGAAAAATAATAATGTAATAAGAAGAAATCAAGAGACATTTAGAACAGATAAATATGTGCGATTAATCGCGAGTTAACTATGACATTAATGCGATTAATCGCGATTAAATATTTTAATCGTTTAGACAGCACTAATATATATATATATATATATATATATATATATATATATTAGGGCTGTGCAAAAATTAATTGCGATTAATCGCATCCAAAATAAAAGTCTGTGTTTACTTAATATATTTGTGTGTGCTGTATATAATTATTTTGTATTTATAAATACCTATGCATGCATGTATATATTTAAGAATTATTTGCATTTAAATTCCTGTGTTTATATATATATATATATATATATATATACATAATCTGAAATTATATAAATATAATTATTTAATATATGAATAACACATTTTCTTAAATATATACATGCATGTGTGTGTATTATATATACAAAATAATTATATACAGCACACACAAATATATTATGTAAACACAGACTTTTTTTTGGATGCGATTAATCGCAATTAATTTTTGCACAGCCCTAATAATATATATATATATATATATATATATATATTCTGTGTAAGACGTAGGACCATCAGTGCGTCACATCATCAGCATGTTTCCTGCTATTGTAGAGCAACAGCAGCCGCCTTTTACATTTCCTGCTGTAGCCTACCAAACAACAACATTATGCTGCGATGATGTCATAAGTACCCTAAATTAAGAGATGGCAACCCGTGAAAGCTGTTCACATCGTCAGAATGCCTTTCAATGGCAACACTATCAATCCTGAAATTAATCTGCAGCAGTCAGTTGGTACAGGTCAGTGCTCTTGAAGTTATGTTCCTCATTATCATTGTAACATGCTTTGAGACATGAGGTAGTTTAACGGTGTCTCTTGTGACACTTGTAGACTCTGCTCCGGTTGTGTGTGCGTGTTGCATTCATGTGTGTAAGAGGATGCATGGCTTTGGACACCATACTGAAGGGAGGGTGGGACTTTATGTTTTCAAAGCTAGCTTGTTATTGCTAGCCGCTGTGAAATTGCCTACCATACCATTAAACTGAAAAATTAGTTAGTTTTTTACTGGAAAAGCTCACTAAGTCCTCTAAGACTACATTATATCAGTATTATGAATAGCTTCATTATTAATTAGTGGATGCGTGTACATGCAACACCTACTTTGGTCACACACATCTGATTGGTGGTCAGGGTGCCAGTCTTGTCAGAGCAGATGACAGAGGTACAGCCCAAGGTCTCCACAGAGGGCAGTGAACGGACAATGGCGTTTTTCTTGGCCATACGTCTGGTACCAAGAGCCAGACATGTAGTGATGACAGCAGGCAAACCTGACAAGAGGATGGGAGTTTATGGATGGATTAATGTCTGTCAATTATATTATATTATATTCATGTAAAATATAGACTAAAGGACAAGTTTTTAGCCCACTTGTGGGCATAGAGGGTATTACATAATAAAAACTTTGAGATATGTGTTGCAAGTGTTCTCATGCTCACCCTCGGGGATTGCAGCCACAGCCAGAGCAACAGCGATCTTGAAGTAGTAGACAGCACCACGGATCCAGGATCCACCATGGACGGGGTCATTGAAGTGACCAATGTTGATCATCCAGACAGCAACGCAGATCAGAGAGATAACCTTAGAGAGCTGCTCACCAAACTCATCCAGTTTCTGCTGCAGAGGGGTCTTCTCCTGCTCTGTGGCAGCCATCTGGTCACGGATTTTACCGATCTCAGTGGCTACACCAGTAGCGACAGCAACTCCAATAGCCTTGCCAGCAGCAATGTTTGTGCCCTAAAGGTGGGAGACGAAACTTATGATTTACCCATATAGTATTTTTTCCTGAATCAACTTCTTGTTCTTGGAACAATTTATATTTTGATTACTAAAGTATTTAGATTAGGCTGGTGTGTTGGGGTTTGAACAACTTTCTTATCTACTTAACCTTCCAAAAGCACATCCTACTAGGCAAAATCACATTCACCAGGTTGGGTTAAGGTTAGGGTTATTATTAAGAGGAAGAACCTTGTGTGTATGGAGGAATGTAGCTAATTGAAGAGGTAGAAAACTAATCTGTATAGTTGGAGGATTGTATCGGTGGAAACTCACAGAGAAAAGCATGTTCTTTTTGTCCTGATTGACGGCTCTAAGGTCGGGAACGATGTCGGTGTGCTTGATCACACTGACAGACTCACCTGTACAAAAAGATAACCATATTTCCATACAAATACAATAAAATATAACCTCAAAATACCAACTTCCTAAAAGTTCATCCCAAAAAAGCTTTGAATCATGGACATCATCTTCCTGAGACAAATATTTGAGTTACAGCAGTTTTGATAACAAATTACCCCTCTGTGTTGAGGGAGCCCTGAGAGAAGGTACGTATAATGAGCTCTATGTAATTAGAGATGTGAGAACATTTTTGTTCTCAATACACTGGAAAACAGAGGAGCACAGCTGCTTTTAAAGTAGCCTACAGCTGCTTTGCAAATTATGGTTATATAGTTTTAATGTTCTGACAATTTTGCCACCAGTGGGCTAAATTTCACAATCACACCAAGGACCCCACAAGCCGACTGCTAAGGTATATTTAAAAAATCCATAGCTAAAGACTTTTTTTTTCTCCATCCAATCTGATGGAGTTTTGGTTCCTTGCCACTGTCGCCTTGCTTTGCCTTGCTTTTGGCTTGCTTAGTTGGGTTTATTTAACATTTAACAATATTATTTATCTGTGTTGTACTACTGTCATGTTATCACTGTGAAGCTGCTTTGATACAATCTGTATTGTGAAAAGCGCTATATAAATAAATGTGACTTGACTTGACTTGACTGTTAAAAGCACTCACCAGTAAGGATGGACTGATCCACGCGAAGGGTGGTGGATCGGATAGAAGTAAGCCTGATATCAGCAGGAACTTTATCACCAACTAGAGAAGAGGAAAGAGAGAGTTTTCAGTATGGAAAATAGTGGTGATTCATGAGCAGTGCTGCAACAAAAAGAGCCTGAACCAAAAATCTGACCTACAGGACACTTGAAACTACTAAATATATATGATTTGAATATATAGCCATGTATCACAAATATTATTATAGTGTATAGACTCTGTGACAGTAAAAGTTATGCCACATGATTTGTTGAGAACTATCATAATGACCTAGACATGCTACCTCAAACTATAAATGTACTAAATGTATAATATGCAGCTATATAATATTTCACATCTTGTTGCTTCTGTTGATCAAACTTCCCTTGCAGGGTTTGTAGTGGTGCAAAGGAAATACATTTTATATCCAAGATTGAGCATAATTTTACAGTAGTACAGGAATTTATCTACAGGACCCAAGATGACAGCATCAATCTCATCTGGCCTAGCTGTATCACTTCTGCATATACCTCAACACTCAAAACAATGACTTCCAATCCTTTTAGTGTAATAAAGATACTCAGGGGATTCTATACATTCCAAAAATATGCCAACTGTGCACAGTATATTCCAAACTAAAGATTGAACAACATAAAGGAGTCTACCAGACACCTCCACAATGTCACCAGGGACAATCTCTCTGGCCTTGATCCTCTGGACGCTCTTTCTGTCGGAGCGGTAGACTTTACCGATCTCAGGTTCATACTCCTTCAGAGCCTCAATGGCACTCTCAGCATTACGCTCCTGTATGACAGACAATTCATTTGCTTGGTGTGCATATGCCTATGTGTTCTGCATTCACATCCTTTATTTTGTGAAATCAATAATCTACATATATCTGCTTCTGTGATTAAGTAAATGTGTGCATTTGGTGCATTACCTGCCACACACCAACAATGGCATTGGCAATGAGAATAAGCAAAATGACAAAAGGCTCAACAAAGGCAGTCACAGTCTCTTCACCCTCCTCAAACCAGGCCAGTACCTAAAAAACACACACATTCAGACATTAGAGACCAGCACAATATTGCTCTTGATTTCCATTTAGGGTTTATATTTACACCTTTTAGAGCAGATAATGTGAAGGCTGTGCATATTGGTATTTAAAATATATAAATGAAATAATTTGAACCCAAATAAGAGTCTTATATCACCAATGGAATATATTGAAATAACTTTCAAATAAAATATTTTCAGAATGCATTTGACTAATGTAGTTTTTGTAATATGTATTTAATCTAGTATTGTCATACTCATTTTTCTATGAGAAGAAAGACCAACACAGTCTCATTAAAAAGGCGTATCTATACCACGATTGTCATTTTTCATGGCGTTTATATGCCAAAAAATGTTTATTTTTTTTGTTTGTTTTTTTGCATGCATATGCTACACACTAAAAAACCCTGGGGTAGGTTTAGGGGGAGGGGGTGGGGAGTTTGTGCGTATTACACACCATAAAGTGCATATCATATGCACATGAAAAACGTGTACCATATACACGCAAAAACTGTTTTTGCCGTATAAATGGCACGAGAAATGACATTTGTGCTAAAGATACAAACTTTCATGAGATCGGGCTCAGAAAGACTGAAATCTGGTGTCAAAATGTAGCTGGCTACAATTTCTAGGCAATTACTCCATTAATATGAAGGTTTCAGAGAAAATAAAAAAGTAATTCCCACATTTGTATTAACTCTTGATTTATTGACCAGTGGAAGGCTTAGAGGCTCACTTGGCCAATCCTAAATATTTGAATACTATTCTTACGTCATGATTGATCAGGTTGCTCAATTTCTCATCTTGTGCAAAGCATGTATACATTAAAAGCCACCAAAACATTATTTCACAATCTTGTTGC
The DNA here is from genome assembly GCA_030378365.1 of Hybognathus amarus. Lineage (NCBI taxonomy): Eukaryota > Metazoa > Chordata > Actinopteri > Cypriniformes > Leuciscidae > Hybognathus > Hybognathus amarus. The sequence continues at coordinate 115,125 of JAQIUQ010000264.1, read as the reverse complement.
ACAACAGGCCTTCAGTTATATCTCCTCTCCCTTAACTTTCTCTCATGCATCCCTCCTGACCTTTTCAAAGGATAGAGTTTCTGTCTTCAACTTGAGTCCTGCTTAAAATAAACCCCTTCGCCCTCTCACACATCTTCTGAGCACCTCAATATTTTCCTTCTAAGGCCATTCGAACAGCTGGTTAAGGCGCAGTGTGGGGGTTAGACATTAATACCCCCCACATGTTCACCTTTAACCTCCTAATAACCGCTGAACCTTCCAAACATCCAGTCTTTCCTGCTTAGAAAACTATGTGATAAATAACACCACCTGTATGGCTTCCTGACACAATAAATTAAGATCAATCAACTCAATGGAAAACTATTTGATTGCAAAATGTTGCATTGCAAAATGTAATACTGCTATCATATCTTAAGGATGATGCTACACTGTTCACACTACTATGTAGACCTTTACAAATAACCTTTGTGCTAAATAAAAGGGCAAATTACCAAGTGTACCTTAAATGGCCGTGGTGTATGTTACAGCATTAAGTGCAGTAAGGCAACCTACACTACATTACAACAGCTGTTTACACGACACACCACTCAAATTGAAAGGGGATGTTTAAAAGTGTGTCATGCTGTATCTATATGCTGACAGATCTGATTAAATCCCATGAAACAAAGTGTTTGATATGTTTTGTATGTACATCACAATGACAACATACTCATTAATGTCTTTGTCTGGTCAACTTAAATAACTACTTTGTGTATTCTCTTTATGCTCAATATAAACATTCCTAAAAATATATAAGAGACACTGGTATATGGTAATAGTGATTTTTTTGTTTATTGTTGGCTATTTGGATCCTGATTTATGTGGTCTTTTTTGAATTATACACAATTAAATAACTTACGAAAGAGATGCAGGCAGCAAGCAGCAAAATTCTGACCAACAGGTCTTCAAACTGCTCAACGATCAACTCCCAGATGGATTTTCCTAAAAGGAACAGAAATATAGTTTAGCCGTTACTGTGTAGATTTTGAGATTCTATTGAGGACTAGTTAATATGAACTTAGTTCATTTCTAATATTGTTACTTTATTAGCAATATGTTTGTACATACCCTCTTCAGCTGGCAGCTCTGAGAAACAAAGTAGACAGAAGAAAGAAAAAAAATTAATAATTGACTAGAAATCAAGACAACATTTACTCTTTTACTGTATCCCAGAAAAGCTATTATGGCAAAACCGTTTCTAATTGATTTCATTGAAAATTATTATAAAAAAGGAACTTGATGCATTTCATTCAATTTGCAGATGACTGACAAGTATTAGTACGTTCTGCACCGGAACAGGTATTGGACATGAAATTGACATATTTCAACTTTAAAATTTGAACAGTTTGAGAGCAATGCTGTCATTCAATCCCAGCTTCAGGATTCATGTGTTTTTAAATATATTTTAATACACATATGAGAATTTTCAATGTTTAAATAATGAACATATACATTCCCACTAAAGCTTAAAATGAAAGCGTTTTAATTATATGCAAATATCAACAATGATAATACTACTACCACTGCTATTACTATTAAAAATCATAATAATTAATAATAATAATAATAATAACAGCCTAAATGGATATACACCTCTTAACAGTAATGTGAAACCTGCTTTCCAACACATATTTGAAATTTAAAAAGTGCTTGTGCATGCTCTGTACAAGTGATTATGTCTTTAAATCACGACTTTGTAATGCAAGTAACATATCTGATCTGTCAGGCCAACTTCTCTTCCCCATCTGCCTAAAATACTGCTAATCTAATAAGACCTCTCAAATATCCAAGCAAGGCCGTTGTGCCATCACCTGTCTTTATTCCCTTCTCCTCTTCTGCCAAAGTCTATTTTCAATCCCAACTTCTCAGTTTATTTGCTATAACCTGTTTGGGTTCCTTTAAATGCCTCTGAAGAGTCTGAGCATTTCAGAATATACTAAGCCACCCATCATCAAGATTGTCTAAAATCTATGCAATTGTTTGTACTATTATATACGCTATTTAAAACTTTAACCTAAAAGCTCTGTTGTACTACTGTATGTCTTTATGACTATCTGTGTGTCTTCCTAAAAATAAATGGTTGTCTTTATATTAAAACCTGGATGCATTCTTCAAGACATCTCAATAATCTCACCATTGTAGCCGAACTTAGCCAGGTTCTTCTTGAACTGATCAGGGGAAAGCCCGGTGGTCTCATTAACCGCAAAGAAGGCCAGACAGTCAGCCGAGGACTTGGCGTAGGCGTCCTCCATCCTGTCAGGGGTGAAGGATCTTTTCGAGTAGCGAAAGCTTAGTTAAACAGGTCTATCCGTGCCTTTTAGTCTTTAATGCTCTTGTTACTCTCTGTACTAAAAAAAATATGCCCCCCGTTACTTGGACCTCTTCCGTACAGGAGTGATGGACTGACAGAAAGAGCGATTAAATTCACACATGTGCACTGTTTTATACTGCTGCCAGCTGCCCTATTGGTCAAAGTTGCCCACCACCACACCCCAAAATTCCAGTCAGTTGCGTATAGCTTTGCAAGGCAGAGTTATAGACTAGGGGTTGAACGTCTACGACATCCCAGACTTGAAGATGTGGGGGGTTATTTGGTGGGCAAGGAGCATGAGGGGATTGCATATGTAGGGGGTAGCACTGAAATGAAAAGTTGTTCTGTTTTTGGAATATGCATGGTCAGTGGAATAAGGAGAGTGGAGAAGGTGAGAGAGTTAGAGTGAGTGATGGGCCAAATGGCCTCTGATAGGAGGGGGAGTTAGAAGAGTGCTGGAGGGTTAATTTAGTACAAGCATTAGAAGGAGTGTGGTTACATGCGAGGCTTAAATAAGAGAGTGTCACAATGAACACATATTGGTTTGGCATGAAAAAGAACACCATCATTTCCTATGATCCTTTTTAGATCTATCTCAGCATTAAGATACAATTCAAAACTAAAATCAAGTAGAGCATTCGACAGGTATTTAGCCAAGACTCATGACTAAACACTATATACACATTCGTAATCATATGTCTGTCATGTACATCACTCTCATGACAGTTATTAACTATTTTTGTATAGTTGGTGGTAGTGATGTATGTTCTCGAGACCGGTCTTTAGACCACTTTTACGTGGTCTCGGTCTTGTCACGGTCTTGACGGTCTTTGGTCTCTGGACCTCTCGGTCTTGTCTAGGTCTCGCTGTCTCAGACCGACATAGTAGTCGAGGGATTTAGCAATTAAATACTACAATATCCACGACGATATCAGCAACTCATTGAAGCGCGCGTCCGAGTGAAGACACGGTGTGCACGAGCCACACGAGAAAACACTGATCGCAGCGGCAACGAGCACTTTGATCACTTGATTTAAAAAACACATATCATGTACAGTTATTGCTGTATTCATATTTAGTCAAACATATATCAGTGACATGATGGGTTTCAACTTCATTCAGGAGATTTTGGGTAACTACACAACTGACAGATGACTTTGAGCGCACAGCCAACGGTGTGTGTGTGTGTGTGTGTGTAACCAGTGTTGGGGAGTAGTTAATTACAAAAAGCGTAGCTACTAACTTAACTACATTTTTCAGTAGCTTGGCAGTAGCGCAGTTGCTTTATAAACAGTGTAGCTTTTCCAGTAGCTAACTACTTTTTGCAGCAAGTAGCGGTGTAGCGCAAGCAGCTACATTGCTACATTGTTCGAGCCTGCGCAGAATCAGCACGTTGCAAGGATATTCTTCTTCTTGTTAGATTACAAACTCATTTTTTGCCATTACCGCCACCTGTTGTTTAATCACTCATCTTGCGGCTAACGCTTCACTGATGTACAGAAGTGGGTTGACACACCCATATTATGATTATATATGATTATATAGCAAGACGTGACGGCAGATTTGGAGGATGGAAGAAACAACTAACGTTAATTACCCATGGCTTTATTTGTCCAAGTTCAATCAGTATCTTTGAGAAAATGTTCTACATGCCATTTACGTTGGATGTATATTTTGTTCTTGCAATGTTGAAGGCTATTTGTTGCACTTTTGACAAACAGTCAGAGATATTTTAGTGTTGTGTGTAATAAAACAATACTCTTTGAAATCGTATTTGCATTGCCTTGTTTTAAACACTAAATATTTAACTTAAAACATTCCTCAGACATTTATTCAGGTATTTATAATATGTTGTTCAAAAAGCAAAAGTAGTTTCAATGTAGCTAGCTACTTCTTAATTGTAACTTGTAGTGTAGCTAACTACTTTTCTAAACGGGTAGCTTGACTGTAGTTAAACTACTTTAACTTAACAGTAGCTTGTAGCTTGTCAAACTACAGTTTCAGAGTAGCTTCCCCAACACTGTGTGTAACCATAGCGACAAAACAACCAACTTTCGGTTCCTGCACTTAAGCTTATAATTTGCCACTTTTAAGCTTATAAAAATGCATTTAAAAAAAACATATATCATGTACAGTTATTGATGTAATAATATTTATCAGTGACACATTACACATATCAGTGACATGATAGGTTTTAACTTCTTTCAGGAGATTTTGGGTAACTACACAACTGACAGATGACTTGATATCACATATCAGCGTTGATTGATTTATAAATCACATAGCCTATCTGTTATTGCGCTGTCATTCTGAAAACACTGCACTCTTATTCTGAACCCTACATAGCTATTTACAACATGTTTTCTGCAAAATGTGGATTCTGCAAAATTTATAAAAGTTGGTAATCCATTCTGCAACTTTTATAAATTTAAAAGTTGCAGAATGGATTCATTTGGAGACTTCGAAATCGGCAGAGATAGACAGGCAATGCAAAACAAAATCTTGCAAGTTATTGCTTAGCTTCAACAACACTAGTCTGTTTTTTGGTCTCGGTCTTGGTCTCAACTTGGTCTGTCTTGGTCTGGTCTTGTCTTGGTCTCGATACCCTCTTGTAGTGTCTTGGTCTCGGTTTAGGCGGTCTTGACTACAAGTTGGTGGGGAGTGGACCTTCAATCTTATTTTTTTAATTACATCATACAAAATCACCACCTTTTCTCACAAGATTGGTTTGGTTTTGGTTAACTGCCCTTCATTTTACACACAAAAAAGGTCAGTCCTTGTTTGTTTGGGGTTTTTTTTGTTCAAAGGAAGAAAATTAAATTTTTTGGAGGTTGAAAAATCTATGTTATATGTCTCTAAAATTTAGTAAGCAGTGTCCTTTACAGAATTGTTTTCACATCCGGTCAATAGGGGCATCATTGAAATTGCATACAGATGCATAAAATCTAATGGAAATTATTTGGAGTGCCTAAAGGAGATGCGGGAATCATGGAAGATATGGATGATATTTTCTCAGGATGCCCAACAGCCATTTAGATGGCATTGTGGTATTGGGTGTCTATTGCCCAACCTCTGATCTCCTCAGCAAGACACTCTGCAGACTCAACAAATTCGTCATCACTTGAGTCAGTTTCTTTCAGAGTATTTGACCAAAATTCATCAGTCACTTTATCGTCAACATTAAACTCAGTCTCTAACTCGTCTGATTCATAGGACACGGCCCAATCAGTTGCAGCATCTGACCACACATCATCAGCAGGCTTTTATTATTCAATTAGGCTACATAGTTTAGATCAGCCGGAACTGGGATCAAGTTTTGAAGACTCTCTGATCAATTTTCTCTTCCCTGGGTATGTTTTTCTGATGTGTTGACGGTTGTACAGGAACTTCCACAATGAGTATGTATTTCCGGTTATTGTGAGATAGGTCTATAGATGCAGGCTCCGAGTCTGGAGCTTCATAGTATTACGTATATATATATACGTGTTGGAAGCGGCAATGCCTTCCCTGAAGGATGTCAGAGCGGTGACACTTTTTCCTAATATATGTAGCTACTAGCACAACCAGTGCGAAAACATGGACATTTCATTTCCCCTTTAACAAATACATGCTAACTTATATGGTGCTGACGAGATGGGAATATGATGGCAGACATTGTGAACAATGTTTCTATGTGCAGTTTGTCAACATATAACATTAGAAGTCGTCTTTTTGTCTGGTACTAATAAACTTCACTAAGTTAGCTAAACAGTAAGTTAGCATTAGCTAGTTCATGCTTATAGCTGTTAGCTAACAATGACTCTACCTAACATTAATTGTTTGCGGTCAAAACACTGTGGTGTAAACAGTTTGATGTCGGGATATTCACTGCCCAGAGCCTGTTAAACTAAAGCCAACCAACCCTGTGACGTCACATGTTAGAATGTTACTGCACAGTGGTGGCGCCCGCGGCGAAAGATATAACGGTTATTCCTTTTTCTTTTATGTTTGCATTTGTCATGTTTCTTATATAATTGTTGATTATAGTGGAAATCCATCTTGTAAATCATGTAAACTTTACTGACTGCTTAATTTCCCCTTTAAGTGCCGGCCTCTTCGACACTGATCCTCAAAAACTCGTCTCCATACCGCGTGATTACTTCGTCTTCCAAACAGATGGAAATGGACAAATACTCATGTTTCGATCCAATTTGTCAGGAAATGCTACCCGAATCACACACTGTTCTTTCGTTGGCTAGAGGAAAACTGGCCCTTCGACTGAGTCTGTTTTCTCCCATGGCTTTTTTCTCCATTCTGTCACGTGATGGAGTTTTTGTCCCTTGCCACTGTTGCCTTGGCTTTTGGCTTGCTTAGTTGGGGACATTTCATATTCAACAATATTATTGATCTGTGTTGTATTATTTTCATGTTATCACTGTGAAGTTGCTTTGATACAATATGTATTGTAAAAAGCGCAATATAATTAAAGGTGACTTGATTTGACTTTATTTCCAGGCATATGTTTACGTCCGGCTGTGTCAGATTCAGCATTGACGCAAACCTCACTAAGGATATTGTAAGCCCTCCGCTTTGCCTGACGTATAAATGTTCTGTCTGTAATAAATGTTGTTTGCAGACATTGTTAGTATGCTGCCAAACAAATAATTACAGCTTATTTCCAAACTAGAAAGCTACAATGCTAGCTAGCTAACGTTAACTGTTAGAACGGTAAATTGTTACATTGTAAATAATGCTGGCTAAATAAACTTATAAGGCTAACGTTACAAACATCAGATTGTAATGCCTTACTACAGGGGTCGGCAACAGGCGTCACTGGCCCGCCAGCAATAATATCTGGCCTGCGCTGCTGCCTGGAAAAGTTCTAAAAGACATCAAAATAGTCTGTGGATCGTTAGACACACCTCTAAAATAACTGTCATGAAATGTCTAATATTATATTAAATGCGTCTCTATATCACGCGATGTGTTTATCGTGCAGTTTAAAGAGGCTACATGCGTTTTCCTGAAATTTAAACTCGCGACTGACTTCCTTTCTGCTCGCTCTCGCAGCGCGCTCGGTACGTGCACACTTCACAAGACATCTGCTACATGGAGGTCAACAATATGTTTACAGAGGTAAGAACAGTCAAATACATATATTGTTTGAGATAAGTGTTCTGCTTGCGACTCTTGCTACTTGCTGACTAGCGGTGGTGGCAGAGTGATCTGAAACGTTTAACATGAACGCGATTGACGTCACATCGCAGACAGCGCGGGATAAGTCCGACCCGACAGAAAATAGGAAAAATAGGATACAGACTTATAGGTGCACCCACTGTGAGCGGACAAGGTGTCAGTATGCTCATCAGGAGATGTTTGAGTCATAAATGGTTAAATTAAAAGGCTATTGTTACATTTATTTTGGGGGAAAAAGCTGCATATAGCGAAAATGAGTTTTTCACGTGCACATGATTAGCAGTTTTCGCTTGCATTTGATATGCGCTTTATTGTGTAATACACACACCCACACCACCACTAATCCTACCCAATGTATAATACACACGCACCCGACACCACTACTAAACCTACCCATGCATATCATATGCACGTAAAAACTAATTTTCGCGAATAAATTGCATGATAAACATACAGTAATGTCTGCTATAGAGATGCATTTAGTCTCTGCAACAATCTTCCAAACTTTGTCCGGGAAGCAAAAACAATCTGTCATTTCAAATCTAGACTAAAAACACATCTCTTTGGCCTAGCATACACATAACACACTATAGACTTCCTAAATTCAAATTAGGCTGCATAGTTTAGATCAGCCGGAACCGGGAACACGTCCCGTAAATCCTGATGTACATGGTACATCAAAAGAAGGATGGCGTCTACGCTAATATCAGTTTCTCTGTTTATCCCGAGGGACCCTCTATGGTGGACCTGCACCTGGACCCATCTCGTACTCATCCTTAAGCGCCGGCCTCATCGACATCGACAGTCATCGGTACTGATCCTCAACATCTCGTCTGCAAAACGGCCTGATTACTTCGACTTCCAAACAGATGGAAATGGACAAATACTCTAAACGTTCTGATCCAATTTGTTTTGTAATCACTGTTCTTTCGTTTGCCAGAGGAGAACTGCCTCTTGCCACTGTTGCCTTGCTTTTGGCTTGCTTACTTGGGGACATTTAATATTCAACAATATTATTGATTTGTGTTGTATTACTTTCATGTTATCACTGTGAAGCTGCTGATACAATCTGTATTGTAAAAAGCGCTATATAAATAAATGTGACTTGACTAGCGTTATCGTTGTAGTTGCAGATAAGACACTACGGCTTTGCATTTACAAAACTAGGAAGGCATAGTTGTCTTTTCATTATTCTTTGTATGGCTATTTTCACTGTCAACTTTCCTCTTTAGACTCTTTATAGTGCCATTTTCTTTCACCAGCTAGCTTAAATGTTAACATCACTCTACACATGACATAATAGCGTACCTCCAGCCCGCAAACAATAAAAATGCAGTTTAGTAGAGGATGTAACAGTGTCTGGTTGTTTTCCCTTGTTTGTCCACTAGATTTCCTCCTTCCCCACGGTGTCATGTACTATCTGGAACTGCATTTCCCAGCATTCTGTCTGTCACTTAGCTGTTCATTGCACTCAGCTGTTGCTTGTAATCATTGTCCCAGCTGTTCATTGTTAGTCTTGTCAGATCTGTGTGTATTTATTCCCCTGTCTGTGTCAGTATATGTTATGGAGACGCTGTTATGTCTAACACTTCCTGGTCTGTTCCTGATTGTTCCTTGTATTTTGTTATTTTTGTATTTGGATTGTTTACACGGTATTTGACCTTTGCCTGGACTGGATTTACGCTTTTACGGATTACACATTAAAACATCTAAACTTCACTTGGATCTGCTGTCAATCTCCTGTGTGTATCGTGACAGAACGGCTCCGTCATGGTAGGATCCAGCAGTATGGGTTTCCGAATCTGTCCCCTACCACCAAAGGAAGAGAGGAGGGGACGGACTCAGTAATTTAATGGCTTTACGCCAACAGGGACAGCCGGTGTGGACTAGCTCAATTGTTTTGGACTCTCTCAAGAGGTATGGGTTACAATGAGGCGGTACTAAAAGATCTTTTTTAATAATTGGGGCATTTTGAATACTTGGTTATGCCTTTCGGTCTTTCCATGTCAGATGAGTGCTCCAGAGCAGGGGTTCTCAACTCCAGTCCTCGCGACCCACTGCTCTGCATATTGTGTATGTCTCCCTTATTTAACACACCTGATTCAGATCCTCAGCTCATTAGGATAGACTCTAACGTCTATCCTCAGCGAGCTGATAATCTGAATCAGGTGTGTTAAGCAAGGGAGGCATAACACAATATGCAGAGCACGTGGGTCGCGAGGACTGGAGTTGAGAACCCCTGCTCCAGAGACTGTTAGAGAAAGGGCTTTTTGTCAAGGTGGAGAAGTGCACGTTTCATGCACAGTCAGTTCCGTTCTTGGGGTATATTATCTCGTCCGAGGGAATGCGCATGGATCCTGACAAGGTTAAAGGTGCCCTATAATGTAAAATTGAATTTATTTTGTCATAGAGAAAACCATTGTTTTCTCCTGCTTACTTAAATCTCGTCTTTGAAAAACACCCCTGAAAAACAGGCGAATCTCCACATAATACTCGACTGTTACAACAACAGTCGGGATCATTAATATGTACAACCCCTAACATTTGCATATGCCAGCCCATGTTCAATGACAGACGAGACAGAGCTGCGCAGCCGAAGCATGGCAGTTGATCAGTGTTCGGATGTACACATGAACACAAAAGTATATTTTAGTTCCTTCATCCAAGCCTCTGAAGAAACAATGGATTAATTTTATTTACTCTGGAAATTTTCAAACATTTCACCGACAACTGTTTCCTCAACTTGCCAAGAGCTGGCCTCGGATCGAGCTGAAAAATCTTATTTAAATTGTGAATTATATACAGAAAGAAAGCGACCAAAGAACAATCACAGCACAAGTTTATCTGGACACTTGCCAAACTCGTTATGAATTCAATGACGCACGTTACACTGCACAACGAAGCTCTAACTGTATTTACATCATTGTGTCTGCTGCATTAGAGAGACTGCGATAAGAGACAATGATAAGATCTTCATCCTCGCGATCGACAGGCTCCTCTGCTTGTTCAATGCTCATCACAGCAACACTTTATGTGATGGGAATAGATCTAAATACTTCAAAAACATCTCACGATTCGTTAATCTTGATGGCTGTAATAGTAAAAACGTACAGTATAATAGCTGTAGTAAAATTATTCGAGAGAGTTTCACATGTAATACATAGCTATTTCATATGCAAGCATGTCAGCCAATCACAGCAGAGGCTGGTTACACACAGCAGCAGGGGCGGACTTTACCATTAGGCAAAGGTTCGGCAACTGCCTTGGGCCCCGAGCTACCAAGGGCTCCCAAAATGTCCCATCAAATTATGCTTAAGTTGTTTGTTTGTTTTTTTTTTCCTTTTCGCAAATTATATATTTCTAAAAAACGCATAAAATCATTATCATGTCCGCAGACAGAAGGGGCCCCCCCACCTCAACTCACTCACTGCATTGGACTATTCCATTATCTCACTTGACTTTCTCCGTGCGAAAGTGACAAGGCTATAGACCATGCACCAGAGAAACGTGGGCGCCGTCATCTTTAGAATATTGTCTTTGAACTTCCGGTTTCGCGGTCGCTCTGTATATTTCTATGGCATCGCTGTCGAGGAATAATTAGCTGGTGAAGTGGATTTACTTATTGTAGTGTTACCAAAAGTTATCATGAGCATTGTAATGTTTATCATAAGCATTGTAAAGCATGTCTTAACAAATGTCGAACGGGAAATATTTTACCGAGCAAGTTCATTTCATACCTGCTATGCAAGATCGCTGTCAAAATCCAGACCGGAAGGCAAAAGACAACGAGCGCAGCACTGAAAAGGGGCGGGGCTACATAAGGTCTATAATGCGCGAAAACAAAACTGACGGAGAAAAAGAAGTGACAGGCAGAGTGTACAGAGTAGTAGACAGTGTAAAAATAAAGCAAATCTACAGCTAACTTACCCAAGCGGTGCTGAAAAGCAGGACGCGGGAGGAAAGCAAAACGTTTTCAGCAAAATTGCAGAAGGTAACAAACTTTTTTTGTGATGCCCGCTGACGATGCTAACAATATGTTAGAAGTCCATGGTCGTAGCCAGCTATGAAGTCACCGAAAGTCCGGACCTCTGTAATTTTTTTACATTAAAAAATAAAATGTCAAGCTCTCTAAATGATTAATCAGCCGTTTAAACCACCTCAGATATTATGAGAACGCGTTGTGAGCGCGGGTACAGTCTCCGTGTTGCCAGATCCACCTAATGGAAAGGTGCAGTAGTCTTCTGGACCTGTTTTTCTGGTGTAATGTGACACTTTAGTAAGTTATAAAGTGGAAAGTTATATGTTAGGCTTAGTGATATATTAATCTTATTTTCAAAACACAAGCTTTGAACTTATTTCGGATTATTATTATTAATTTGTTTTGTTTTTCGTAGCAATATCTGGCAACATTTTACTGTTGGCATTAATATAAAAAAAGCTTATGGACAAACTGTAATTGCATAAAGTTACCACATTCGGTAAGACAAATCGCAATGATCATCGTGATTATCTGAAAGAAATGTATAACACTATCAAAAATTATAAAAATTATACTGGACACCATCTCATGAAATGCTCTTTCATCCACAATGTCCTGACCTCTCAGCACAAAACTTGTCCTGCACACCTCTTAACTGTTGCTCCAATGCCATCTGGGGCACCCTTGCCATATGTGATGTAGGAAGAAATTCCACATTGCATTCTTGAATCCCAGTTTGGGAGGGACAGCACAGAGGAGATGAAAGTTCTTCTCATCTCCACACTCGCTGTTTGCTTGGAGCATCTGACCAAAAGTGAACAGTGTTGGGAATCTTGCATGAGCTGGTTTCAGTATTCTGATTCGTGTACAGAAGGTCGCAGAGATGGCTGCAGCATCCTGGCGCTTGGACTCTGACATTAATGGCAGAATCCTTTTCTTTTCATGTTTGGTGTAGAACATGCCAGATATGAAGTGTGAGCTGTGCGGAGGTTTTGCCCATAGTGACAGGATTGTACTTCTGAGCTCAATTTACATTTCCAGGCCTCAGAGAAGTCAACATGAACAATAACAGTGGTTTCATCACAATTTGTTATCATGTTCCTGTACTCCTTAATTTGATTTTGCACTGAGTAGGACATGGGTTATTGTTTCATTTCTTAGTTTGTCTGGTGAGAATCATAAGCTCTGAAAGAGTGCCAGTGTGTTTCACAAGTTTGATGTGAAAGTGAGCTCCATCTTCTGTTCGCTCCTCAATACGCTTCCACTGCTTCCACTCCACTTGTGTTTTCCCTTGCTCTGGAGAAAAAATGAACTTTTGTTCAGACATCGGTAGCAGGACGCGAAAAGACAAGATTCGTTTGGTGGAGTACAACATACAAGTTGGAACTCTCTTCAAGTTTGCTGGTAGTTAAAGCATTGAATGACTTCAGGACCTCAAGCATCAGTGTTGCATTCTCATGGTACAGACACTGACATGTCTTTGGTCTGAAGACTCTTGGAGATGTAATGTGAAATGGACGCAACGCACAGAAGGACGAGTAATGTTTGGGTTTTGCTGGACAAAGGCAAAGTGAAGGTTTTGCATTGTGTCAGTTAGAATCATCCTTTGACAATTTACTTTTTTCCTGGTAATTGTGTCTTGCTTGTCTGTTGTCATCCTTGCATTGTTTTCCAGAAAACTGTGAACACTTAGGGATATGGCCTGGAGGAACCTAGGCTTCCTTTGTTTTTGGTATTTTTTCTGTCAGTGTTTTGTAAGTCAGGCCAAACTCATGAACCCTGTGGATAAGGTCAATACTTCTTGAGAATTTGTCCATACAACGACAGTTTTGGATGCTGGGATGCTAGTTTGCCTCTTCTGTGGGTGCAGGGAGCATTTCTTCTCAGCTCTGCAGTCATTGCATGGTGGAAGAGCAGGGATCTTTTTTATTAAAGGATTTCTGAGTTGGCTCCCTTGAACCATCATGTTTCGATTTCGAGGCCGAGTCCTGTGTCTTCTCATTTTGAATACGTTTTCCACGTTCAAGTCGCTTTCTCAGCTTGTCCCTCTCTTTTTTGTACTTGTCAAGTTTGTCTTTCAGTGCTTTAATCTTTTTTTCTAGTTCTGCGTCTTTCCCTTTCACCTGCAACTAGCTGTCTACTACTCCTTGGCTCTTCAAAACTGATGTCCAAAGGACTCTGTGTGTCTAGATGCCTGGCCTCTCCTGGTGCTTTGTTCTTGCGTTCTCTTGGCTCTTTCTGTGCTTGTTTCCAATACCTTCTCTTATACCTCTTTTCTCTTTCTTCCAAATCACTGATGGTTTTTATTTTGCCCTCCTTCACCCTATTTCTCCATCTTTCCCTCTCTTTTCTGAGCAACTCTTCTTCAGCTCAGGCTGGCTAGCAATTTTTTCGCCTTCTTTCTTGATACTCCCTATTCCTTCTCTTTCGTTTATAAGAATATTAAAAACTTACCAGAGCTAGAGTGGTCTCATGGCATTTGAAAGAACAAGGAAGTGATAAAGGGGTCCTCAAAGGTTTAGCTGCCTTCAATAATTCCTGATCTTTTTATTTTAAAAAAAAGGTCTGATGGTGTTAACAAAAACCCAGGACACAAGTTAAGGCCAATTTTTACTTCTGCGTCGAGAATACGCCGTAGTGTGACGACGTTGGCTACGAACGCAGGCAACGCCGTTGTGAGCATTTATACTTCTGCGTTCAGGTCTTTGTTGCTCTGCAGTACTGCTCCGAAACGCTAGTTGGCAGCGGAGGGTTTTAATGTTGTGTTTAGATTCTTCGGGGTCAGGTTTACCACAAGCAATAGCGACTGAAAGAGAGTGGATCATGTTAGAGTTGGAGCTTATTGAGGTGGAAAAACAGTTAATTTAAAAAAGGAGGAATACCCATGTAGACCTTGGCCACTACACTGCTGAGGGTAGTGAAGGGGGAAGAGGTACTAGCATGGTTCCTGGCAAAAAAAGGTGCCATCCACAACCTGGTTACCTCCTCATGCACCTACGGGAAAAAGGCACTGGAGCAGGACACGGAGAACCAGCACTGAGAAGGGTTCCACTCCACCCCAACTCTCTCTGCGACCCGGGAAAGCATAGCCGAGAATTCCGGGTCAGGCTCTGACAATGCCACTTTCCTATAAAGAGGCAACGCAGCTGAGTCTTCATCCTCAGATGACTGAAGCTCACCCTCTGATGTAGCTATATCTGACGCAGTCACACCGTGTTCTTCTTTTAGGAATTATCATTCTTGGTGCTTAAGCACACAGATTTGCTGCGGCAACACTGGCAAGGGATGGTGCAGCCTGCTACAGTGAGCACTCACTCTTGCTGAATAAACAGCGATCTCTTTGAAGATTTCCTCCAAACCAATGCTGTGATAACAGCAGATGAGAGCTGTGAGCTCGCAACCACCACTGCATGAACTGTCACACCAAAAAAAGGAGAAGCTTCTTTCCGAAGAACTCAACACTCTTTCTCCACATTCTCAGAGACATCCAGTAGAACTGTTTGGCTCCAAAGCAAAAGACAACTGGTGCTTGCATCCGCTTCCTGTTTATACAGACTGATCTCATGAAATGGCATATGTATCACACGCCAATTCGTATTTCCATTTTGGCGTGCTATCAACACGCATAATCGCATTTCAGCATGTTAATGAACGCCGTAGACATAAACGTTACATTACTGTATATACAGCTATGGAAAAAATTAAGAGACCACTGCCAAATTAGCTTGCTCTGGATTTATTATTTATATTATAAATAATAAATCCAGAGCAACTGCTGATTTGGCAGTGGTCTCTTAATTTTTTCCATAGCTGTATATGACCTACCTCAACCCCGTCCCCTAGCTATATATATGACCTACCCATACCTACCCGTCACTGGGGTTAATATGATTTATGAGTCTTCCCCTACCATCCTAGGAAAAAAAATCGCTCCGCAGATGTAGATCTACATTTTGCTTCGTTTACGCTTGGACATTTAACGGTGTGTACATACACGTGGAATCATTCGCAAATTTACGGCGTCAGACATACACGCGGATTGCTCAAATGTGTATAGATAACACGGCACTTTCAAGTCAAGTGGCGTATTATCTATACAAATTTGGGCTATCCGCATGTATGCGTGTATGTCTACGCCACTATGTTTATGCAAAAGTCATGATGTCGTGTTGGTTTATACCTGCGCTGTGGGGTGGAGCGTGAGATGCAAATCTACAATGTGCATTGGCACAAAATGCATTTGAATGCTTCTATAAGCGCCTCCATATGTGAAACAACGCAGAAAACTTTTAAACAGAAAATTATGGAATATTTACAAACATATTTACAGCTGGTCTATTCGCACAGGATTAGCATTACCACAACATAATTTTCCAGACCTTTTTACAGAATGTAAAAGTCGCAGTAAATTTTACTGACATTGTCCGGAATGATTACTGGGATGGCACAGTTGGACAGGACTAAAATCACTGAGAAGCTCTTGTAATAATTGCTTTACCCTACCTCTTCATGTTAAACTAATTTGGTTTAAAACAGGGCTTACATTCATGGTACAGCGTTGACTAAATCATGTTATGTTCCTGTATTAGTTAAACAGAAATTAACAGAATGTTTTTCATATTGTGTGTCATCCATAATGAGGCAAACAACTTTGGCTTGAAAAATACCCTACTACTACTACTACTATTCACTATGTATACCATATCAAATATGAATCCAGCACACTGTACTCAACTTAACCTTTCATTTAAAGTGACAAATGACACTGGATTCAGTTAACAAAATTGCTACTATCACTATTACCACTATTCTGAGTTTCCATGATTCACACCATTCATAACACCACTAATTATATAATAGTGCACATGCCAGATACATGTCACAATGATGTCTACAAAATGTAAATTGACAAGAGTTAGGACTTAGGCATGATAAATATGAGATATAGCATAGCTCTGTGTCCTGACAGTGTAGCTCAGCTGTTCTAAGTCAGCAGAAAAAGGGAACACCAGCTTAAGCAAAATCTAAATGTGTCTGTGTCAAGTTGAAGATGGTGACTGTAAGGCAAGGAAAGGGAACAAGACAAGATCATGATGTCCTTCAATTTTATGAATTAATTGAATTATGTACAAACCATTCAAGAACATGTCCATTTCATGCTTCACCCCCAAATCAAAAAATCAAGGTAAAACTAAATTAAAGAAGAAATAATTTTTTTTATGAATGAAGCCTATTTTGCATTGTGACATTTGATATATGACAATGGGAGAAATGAGAGAGTAATACAAATCCCTACTGAGAGCAATTAAAATTACACCGTTGGGGTGTAATGTTGCTATGTGTGATCTATTTAAAATAATGATAATTGACAAAATACTGTTTGTGAACAATCTCAGATACTCAAAGCTAGATTGATACTTTCTATAACATCATAACTGCTTTTTTAACTAAATAGATTGTATTTGCAAGTTAGCAAGTGGTTAAGTCAAAAATACTGGAATACATGAAAAATAAGATGTACTCTGTTAATGAACTGTAAGTGTGAAAGAGTAAAGTAAGATTGATGGATGGGTAACAGCTAATCCCCAGTGCTGTTAAAGCTGGGCGGGGAAGAGGATAGTCTGTCTTGAGAGATATTGAGTTAAATGTCAATGGGTTCTCGCAGGAAAACTATACACCCACCCACTTTGCTATGATCATCGATAGTGTGCTGCTTGGATAACATAGAAAGCAAAGTCATATTAAAGACTCCCAAGGAATTTTCACACTGCTCTTAACCCCGGGTTTAGGTCTTTTAATCTGTTTTTTTAATCCTGGGTAATACAATATTTCACACTTCAAATTTTGAAAAGAAATTGAAAAGATTACAAGCCCAATGGCAGATTACAAGAGGACTGTTGTTATTAATGCTGGGGCTATGAACATTCCTGCAAACCCTTCCTAGTGGCACCACAGTTTTAAATCCAATTCATTCTGCACCAATAGACCGTAACAGACACTTTTTTGAGTCAGCTCTTGTTTTTGCCGAACAAACATGATGCATCTGTATTTCTCGGGTTGTGGAATGTCTAAGGAGTGGCATACTGTAACCTTTATTGTCAGCTTTGGTTGGCATTCTGTCAGTAGAGTGAATTGGCCTATAGAGGGAGCATTATTTTCTTGCTTTCTGTATGCCATTCACAATTTAAATCAGGGTTTTGTTTTTCATACTGCTACCACATCTGTCACTTCTATCTATTCTATTTCTTGGTTTTGTGACAGAGCCCTGACCCTCCTGTTTTGTCTTGTCTGTGTGCCTTGTTTCATGTACTTTCATGTCATGTCATGTTTTGTCTTGTGCTGTGTAGCACACAGCATGTGTTTTCCACTAGCTGTGTGCTTTCGTGTTGTCATTGTTTTGTGTGAACAAGTGTTTTCATTAGCTGCATGTTCATGTTTTATGTGAGCACATGGTTTACTGACCATGTGCTTGTGGTCTAGTCCTGTTTTGTTGTGAGCACATGGCTTGTCATGTGTTCCACTGTCCCATGCTTCTGTCGATTGTCAAGTCCCCATGAATTCAAAATTGACCATACTTGCTTTGTTTGCCTAAATTGATCGTTTTGCGGTGAAAAAATGTTTTGGCTTCGTAATCTTTAATTAAAATCTGAAAACGCCCCTCCCCTCTGCATCGGAGGACCTTCCCTGATGACGTAGGTTTGACAGTTTGGGTGTCTGCTTAACATCCGTAACCACGCCCCATCCAACTGACAGTAGACAGGCTGTCTGTGTGTTTGTGGGCATTGACAGCGTGTGAAAGGAGAGATGGCGAGGAGGTGCAGTTACACGCAGGTTACTATCATAACGGTTAAGGTTGTAGCAGTAATAGCAAATAAAAATAGTTTTAGAATTCAAATTACACCTACTTTTCTAGATCCAATCAGGTGCTAGTAGGAAAAAAAATCCATGCCCAATATTTTGTTTCTCTTGGAAATACGTCACAACACTGGAGAAAATGTGTTTGCAACTTCTGCTTCACGGGGACTTTAAGCAAGAAGAACTCATAGATTTGAACTGCTCTTAATTTGAAAAAAATGTGTAAGCTAATTCATACTCAAATCATGAAATATCATGTTATCTCAACAAATATTTTTAGTTGTGGAAAATTGGATAGCTTTAACTAGCTAATTCAATAAATGCTAACTTGTTAATTGGTTACACAATGCTTTGATAGCATTAGCATAGCAATTGCGGAATATGTACATTATAAAATATTTAACAGACCCGTTCAAGCTCATGTTCCACTCATCACCATGATGGTAAACCCTCAGGATACCCCCACCCCACATACAAATAACTCTTCTAAATTAGCATAGCAAAACATTCCACACGGCCCAGATGTGGGCTGGATCTGGGCTGACACTATTTTGCTGTCTGGCTCTACTCATTAATTATATTGAGAATTAGGGTTTACAGTGTGGCTTTAAGAGGACCAACAGCATGCACACTCTGCAAAGTTTTAGAGTGACAACTGCTTTTAAATGTGAAAGTGAATCTGTAAAATTGTATAATTTTGTATGTGAATCACTGCCAAAATTGTGATGATTGACCGTCATAGTCATAGCAACATTTTGGCATCTCATGGCTATGAAACATGAAACATGGAGCCGGTTCCAAATGGTATCCTAAGCCCTGGCAGTCCCCCATGTCCACACTTTAGTGACGAAATAGCACTTTGCGCTGTGAAGCTCACCACAGTGTGGGCTTAAAGGTATTGAAGGTCAGAATTTTATAAAAACTTTTTACCATATTTGTTTAAACTTTCTATATATATCAATGCATAATTAAAATCTAAGTACTCTGAAAAAAAGAGTATAAAAATCGAGTGACTCTAGACCGTTTAATGTGCACTAAACGCAGCTCATTAGTTCGAACCGGGACGAATCAATGGGACGAAACAATTGGCTTAGGCGACTGTCACTCTCTCGCAACCATGGCAACCACCCTTTTGCCACACAGGACCTGCCCACTTGCGCGTATCCAGATCGTACCTGTTCGCGTGCTTGTTTGAGCTTGAAGATGCAAAACCCGACGCAGGTCCTCTTGTCTAAAAAGTGCTCCTTGCCCTGCACTTCGACTACCCCGTCCTCGGCCTCTACTTCCTCGGACCCTAATAGCAAAATCCTCTGCTTCGCCCTCGACCACGGATCTGTCCTCGAGCTGACGATGCGGTACTTGCTGTCTTATACTGTCTATGGGTAACTTACTTGTCTCGGGTGTGTAGTCCTCATCAGAATCAACAATGCTTTCATCAAGCAAACTCTTACATGCAGAACACCATATATATGTAATGAATCTTACATGAAATTCCTCTTCATCACAGTGTAAATGATGGCAATGGAAAAACGTGTATCATGCAACCTGTTTTTAGCTTTGCCTTATAGATAACTAACTAGCTCGTTAGCGAATCAATATTGTTAGCTTTACCAATATCAATATGCTAGCTTGATAGAGAGTAATAAAATCCAACTTATTTGTTTATCTTCATAATGATAGTTAGATTTTTTATTTACATGTGTTTCTGACATGATGTCACTACATGCACTTCTTCCTCCCCTCTCCGCTCGTCTGAGGTAAATAATAGTGATGTGTCGTTCATGAACGATTCGTTCATTTTGAACGAATCTTTAATATGACTCGGGACTACCGAGTTGTCTCGGGAGTGATTCGTTCATTTTGTGTTACCCGCGCATGCGCATTGCGCACCATATGGATTCTGAATCTGTACTGGAAATAGAAATGATTAGTTCATCTCTTCGAGTCTAAAGTTCGGGTTCGGGGCAGAGTCCGAGTCTTTCGTTCTTCCTGTTAGTCCCATAGAGCCTATGCTGTCAGTACCGGAAAGAGAAATGATTAGTTCATTTGAGTCTTCGGGTTTGAGTCCTTCGTTCTTTAGTCACGTGAATTGTCACCGTATTGAATAGCCTAATTCACAAACTAATTCACAAACTTTTTACAAACAAGCACGTAGATGATGCATAATATAATAGTAGTTAATTAATGTATAATATATAATAAAACACACCACAGATGCATTATATAGAAAAGAGACGGACAGGGACAATAATAAGGAATAAAGGAACTTTTGTTTATAATGTTTATTGAACATATTTTGTATTTTAATGCCTATATAACACAATATACATTCAGACGCAGTCAATACGAATGTTGCATTTGATGCGAGAGTGGTCACGTGAGAAAGAACGCGAAGGACTCAAACCCGAAGACTCAAATGAACTAATCATTCCCCTTTACGGTACTGATAGCATAGACTTAATGGGACTGATGGGAAGAACGAAAGACTCGGACCCAGGCCGAACCCGAACTCGAGAGATGAACTAATCATTTCTCATTCCGGTGCTGACAGCATAGACTCTATGGGACTGACAGGAAGAACGGAAGACTCGAACCCGGCTCGAACCCGGAACTCGAGAGATGAACTAATCTTTACTCTTTCCGGTCCTGCTATATCGCACATGGCACGGCCCACAGACAGCACAGATCAGAGTTAGACACTGACGAGTCAACAGCTAACGTCTCGATACATGAGAGGAGGAGAACAAACCTGATAAATATAAAGTTACAAAGGAAAGAACGTCTCGGATCAGGAGGTGAGGTGAACTATAACAGGGTCAGACTGCAATAGCTTGAACTTGAGACCCAGCAACTAATTAATATACAGTTATTTCAGTTGCTTAATTTGGCTTTGGCTGCATTACCCTATAGTTATTTATGTTATTTTTACAAATGTAATGTAATCAATATTTTCGTTAGTACTAGATGTTTTGGGATATTTAAAATGACATTTTAATTATATATTGATGAAATGACCGAAATGAACGAAATGACTCGATAAAAGATTCGTTCATTTTGCTGAACGAGACTCAAAGATCCGAGTCAGTAAAATGATCCGAACTTCCCACCACTAGTAAATAATGCGTCTTCAGCTCAGCTGTCGGAGTTGCGCGTTCATGTGTTTTGGGGGCGTGGCTTTGGAAGGAGCCAAGAAGGGAGGGGGTGAAGTGAATGGAAATAATGAGCTGTCTTTAAAACAGTCGTGAGAGGTCTACAGACACTCGATTTTTATACTTTCTTTTTCAGAGTACTTAGATTTTAATTATGCATTGATATATACAGAAAGTTTAAAGAAATTTGGAAAAAAAGTTTTTTTTTCTCAATTCTGACCTACACAACCTTTAAGTGTGCATTAAAAGTTTGATACAAGTGCTCAGTGTTGGGGAGTAGTTAACTACAAGTAGTGTAGCTACTCAACTACATTTTTCAGTAGCTTGGCAGTAGCTCAGTTGCTTTTTTAACAGTGTAGCTTTTCCAGTAGCTAACTAGGCTACTTTTTGCAGCAAGTAGCGGTGTAGCACGAGCAAAAGCTACATTGCTACATTGTCGAGCCTGTGCGAATCAGCACGATGAAAGGATATTCTTCTTCTTGTTAGATTACAAACTCATATTTTGCCATTACCGCCACCTGTTGTTTAGTCACGCATTTTGTGGCTAACGGTTCACTGACGTACAGAAGTGGGTTGACACTCCCATATTATGATTATATAGTAAAACGTGACAGCAGATTTGGAGGATGGAGAAACAACTAACGTTAATTACCCAAAGTTCAGTCAGTATCTTTGAGAAAATGTTCTACATGCAATTTACGTTGGATGTATATTTCGTTCTTGCAATGTTGTAGGCTATTTGTTGCACTTTTGACAAACAGTCAGAGATATTTTGGTGTTGTGTGTAATAAAACAATACTCCTTGAAATCGTAATTGCATTGCCTTGTTTTAAACACTAAATATTTTACTTAAAACATTCCTCAGACACTTATTCAGTTATTTGTAATATACGTTGTTCAAAAAGCAAAAGTAGTTTCAGTGTAGCTAGCTACTTTTTGATTGTAAATTGTAGTGTAGCTAACTACTTTTCTAAACGGGTAGCTTGAGTGTAATTAAACTACTTTAACTTACAAGTAGCTTGTCAAACTACAATTTCAGAGTAGCTTCCCCAACACTTGATTTTGGCATTGGTGGGGAAATTAAAAGCAGGAAAGCATGAAAATTGATTGGGACCCTACAGTTACTATGAAGAAGTCAAGTTTGTATGGATCTGAATGACGGATAGACCACATGCTGTGTATTGGTTGTTAATTTTGTGGATATTTCAGCATATTTGTTATTGATTGAACAATCCTCTTGGATCATTCTTATACTGTTAAAGTGAAAGTCCATATTTGGGGGTCCAATCCTGCTCCTTGGGGGCCAATGTTCTGTAGAGTTTAGCTCTAGCCTGCCCCAACACACTTGCCTGGAAGTTTCTAATAATCCTGAAGATCTTGATTAGCTGGTT
Source organism: Hybognathus amarus (assembly GCA_030378365.1). NCBI lineage: Eukaryota > Metazoa > Chordata > Actinopteri > Cypriniformes > Leuciscidae > Hybognathus > Hybognathus amarus. Next base: position 92,226 of record JAQIUQ010000264.1, on the reverse strand, counting down.
CAAGTGTGTATAAGGACTGGAACTAATCTAAGGCTGAAAAATGCTGCCTCGAATTCGCAGGCAGTATACGGAGGTAGGAAGGCAACAAGGCACATCTGAATCCAATGATCATGTCACATCCTGTATGGTGAGATACCATCATCTCATTGATGCATCCTTCCCTGCCTATGATATCCCACTATCCTGTGCTTTTGATTCCATGACAGTTGAACTAATAAATAAGCATGGTAGCTACCTGAATGTTGCGGTTGGTGGTTAGTTGTGTGTAAATGTCTGTAACTTTTACCACTTTTGAAGTTAAAATTGACAAAAAAAAATTTTAGTGTAAATTGACAAAACTGAAATGAATCATAGCTCTGAAAATAACCTGGCAGCTGCTGATATATAAATGAATTAATAACAAAAAAAGTCACTTCTTACCTTAAGAGTATACAAAAAACTCTTAATTGTTTCTTATTTTGATTGTTCTCATTAATTGGGTAATGAAAATAGATAAATGGTAGTATGATTGACTCAAGGATTCAGAGAAAAGAGCCTTGGGCAAAAACCTGGGTAAAGAGGTTGGACAGGACCAAGTATTATAATAGCACCACCTAGTGTAAGACACCTTATAACTGCAGAGGTCGCAGTGGTTTTGCCAAGACAACATCTTTTGTGCATCCTGGAACAATATTCCTGTCCGAAAAACAAATCAAGGGATATGATCGATGAATAAGACTAGTGTAGAAGCACCAAATTCTTGTCGTAAGCCTGACATTAACTATAAACCAATCCCTTAAATCAGATTGTTTGATTTGAATGTTGTTCCAAGATCAACAAAGATGCTGATCCAGGAACATGTTGTACTTAGTGAAATTACATTCCCCGGGATGAGTGGGGTGGGTTGGACCAATCTACCATGTTTAGGATCTTTGCGATGTACATTCCCTGATGCCCAAACAGTTTCAAGGCTATAAAGACAACCCTAACAAAAAATAATTGGTTTACAGCACCATGGACCTATATCATGATCCATAAAATGTATGGAGGTAAAGGAGGTACCTTTACCCCCAGTATACATTTAGTTTGAATGTATGCGTGTTAGACCGGTGTTAGACTGGCAATCCATTCATAGTGTTTCAGCTGCATTCTGCCTGAAATTCTGGGATAGACAGCATCCCCGTAGGGCAAGCAGATTGGAAAATTGATGGATGGACATTCCATTCATCTGTGCAATGTAATAGGCCATATAGTGTTTTTAGTGGTGACAGAAAGAGGGTTATTGTAAATTGTTAAAGGTACCCAAACTTAAAAGTATTTGAACCCATCTACCACAGATTTCAGTCATTTGAGGTTATTATATAGCAGGATTGATGTTGAATAGAATGAGTAACAGCTTAATTAAATGCGACATGAAAAGGAATTTGCGGTTGTCTTTTATTCCTTCTCAGATATTAAAAAAGATGGTAACACTTTACAATAAGGTTCATCAGTTAACATTAACTAAGAATGAATAATACTTCTTCAGCACTTGTTAATCTTTGTTAATTTCAATATTTACTAATACTTTAATACATTCTTGTTAACGTTAATGCACTGTGAACTAACATGAACAAACAAACAGCTGGATCTGTATTAACGTTAACAAAGATTAATAAAAACAGTAACAAAATGCGTTGCTCATGGTTAGTTCATGTTAGTTAAATGAACCTTATTGCAAAGAGTTACCAAAAAGATATAGCATGGGACTTGATTTTGTCCATTAGGAATTGATTAAATATTTGGGTCATTAGTGATAGGTTATCCTGCCCTCTTATAAAAAATAAGTCCTTTTTAATTTCATGTTGACAGAATGAAACAACTATTTATTCAAATGTTAAAATGGCAACAACCAACATGTTACTATTGTCATAATAACAATGTAATAAAAGCAAAACTTCCAATCATGTTCTTTCCCCAACTATAATATTCTATTGGTGCACAACTTTCGTCAAGAATAAACTTGAGCTTTCATTCCTCAAATGAATAGGGTTTTGCAGGGATGATGTATTTTTTCAGCTTAAACCCACATATTAGCACTTGCGTCACATGACCTCACTGGTTTTGCTCTTATGGTATTTTGCACTTTGTATAGCGGACAGTTGGACAAAATAAAAACTCAAAATATGCACCAGATTCTCACTTTATTGGCTAAATTCATGACTACTAAAAAAAAAAGTCCTTTTAAGAAGAAAAAGTGAGATTTGCAGTTAACAAATTGAAACAGCCACAATCACTCAATGGACAGTGCATTTCTGCATTTTAAACTGAAACAGCGATGGCACCCACTTAGCAGACATTCACACATGGTATTATTTGCACATCGTGCATGATTTTAACCTAAAAAAACAACTACCCCAAAGTGAAACAGAGCATTTCCACAGACCAGGCTAAATACTACCTGAGTGTGCAGTTTAAAGAAGCAAAGAATGCGCCAAAATAGGTATGTGTCAAAATGTGCAGGGTGCCGTCAATAACTACTGTAAACAGACACGCACTTGGACAAAGCTTCACATTAAAGAGACTGGCAGTGATTTGCACAATCACCTCCATTCAGATTGCTTTAGAGGGGAATGGAAAAGTCTGTCCCCAGCGGGGATCAAAAGCTGGACCCTGAGGCTTGGTCTGACGAGAGAAGGGTGTTGTAGATCCAATAAATGACCTTAAAAGGATAATCACGTAATGGCTGAAGATGTATCGGAGGAAAGAAAAAATAAAACAGCTAAAAACGCATTAAAAGGTGCGCAGTTACTAAAGAAAGTGAAGAAAAACTTGCACACAAACTCGCACAACAAAACCATTTTCCACAAATACACACTGTCGTTTCACATAGAAACCAACACGCTTCACAAGGGCATTTCAGTCAAGCACACATTTGACCGCTCAGATTGCCAGCAGTCTTGTCTTGATGGAGACAGCTAAAAAAACCCTGCACTGATTTGGTGTTTGGAATTGAAGAGGAGAAAGGGAAAGGAGAGGTAGAATGATGGACAGGATGTATAGGCGTGCTGCAGTAGTTGATGTTATTTCTTGGCTTTGCCACCCTTGGCTGCGTTTCGTGGAGGAGTTACAGGTCTACCAGATCCAAATCCACCCGCACCACCATACGACATCATCTTCTCTCCGCTGGTTTCAGAATCTGCCAGGGGAGAGAGAGAAAGCAGTTAAAATGAGTAATGAAAATATTTGGTTGCCCATGCAAATAAAGACATTGCAAATCACATTACAAACCCAGTCTCGTCATTTGGTGTGGCATGCACTGACTACATTACATCAATTTTCTGCAGGATTTTTTTTCTTTCCCAAAACCGTGAATTGTCTAAAGGTGAGCAGTTTGCATCTGGTTACTAGTTTAATAAAATGTAAGAGCCCATACAAACCTGAAATGAGCACATCAGGGTCTCGTCGACACTCATCATAGCTCCTGCGTTGTCAAACTCTCCGCAGTAGTTAGGAGCGGAGAAAAGTGTGACTAACTGCCTCTTTGCAAAGAACTCATAGCCATCCTCTACCACCTGTTCAGAGAGCAGAAAATGTAAGCTTCACAAATGCTATTTAAAAGCTTGACCTAAAAGAATGCATCCTACTCAATAAACAAAGGACAAAATTTTAAAAAGTAATATTTCTAGTTTGTTCAATCGATGACAGTCTACGCAAAGATTCTCAACATTTTCCTCATCATTAAGCTGCGATCTGTATAGAAAGAATCAAACCTGCACCAAATCCTTCCCCAGCTAACACATGACTTACCAGTTACATAATTTGGCAACTTGCTAACATGTAGAGCCCGACTCGATAAAGGATTTTGAAGGCCGATACTCGATACATATATTTTTTGTTTTAAGATACGATATTACGATATATCGGCCGATTTTTTTTTTTTCAGAAACGCGCTAACAAAACATTAAACAGATTTCCCTAACATTAGTTTACATTAGTAACATTCCCTAACAATTTGCAGTTATTTATGAGTTTTAACTAAAAGAATATGATACTGCATTTTAAAAAGAAACTTTCTTTTATAGTCACAACAGAACAGACTGATGATAGTGGCATTAGCTAGCTTTATGGTTAGCTAGTCTATGATGAGCCATAATTTAGCAATGGATAATGTCATACTGCAAATTGTAAAACATACATTTTCAATATAACAGGCCAAGGACAGATGACACGTCTCATTGCTATAACGGTCACGCGCTATTAAAGAAATACTTCAGTCACATTGTCAAAAGTTAAAAGGACAGTCAGTCAACTACACTGTAACAATATAACGTGAACTATTACTAGCTAATTCCGCTTCACTCTCGGCTTATTTAACAGAAGCAAAACTGGACATGATAGGCACATTTTATCATTTATTTTTTACAAATTTTGCTTATTTGAGTTAAGAGAACTGATGGGGATGTTCTTTTAATTGTTATTCAAGCAATGTATTGTGCCCAACTCAACGAGTATTGCCGACAGGAATGGTGTAGAGTGCCCTCTGGTGGACAAACTATACAACTCAACACTCATGACATGGTTCAAGCGCGTTTCATTCGTTTTTATTTTATTTTTGAAACATTCATTTATCGGACATTATAACTTCCGATACGATAGTTTGGAAAATGGCTAACATCGGCCGATAATATCGGCCTACCAGATATCGTGGTCTGGCTCTACAAACATGCTAACTAACAATGTTACTATGATGCTGCATGCTTGTAATTTCATCTGCTCTTTATATGTAGAAGCGTGTGCCTCTGCATTTTTGTGTGCAATTGTACTGTGCGTGCCACATCTGACAGGAATGGAGATCATTTTTCTGAGGCGAGACACCATTTCGTAACAAGTGCAGAGACAGTGTCTACTAGACAATCCCCTATAAAGGCCTCATTCAATTTCTGAATTGTTTATATGTTTCTGTTGGATGCATGATGATACGGTTTTCTTTACTCATGACGCTAGTTTTAAATATGCAACTTCACTGCATAAAGACAGCATATAAGTGACCAGCATATAAACCAATGCAAATAGATGGTAACAATCGTGACATTAAACAATTGGTTAGGGCTTACGTGCGTTTTGTTACATTGTTTTAACCGCTTGTGGTACTAGTAATTAGGGGTGAGAATTGGCAACAGTGTGACGATTCGACAGTATCGCAATATTTGGGCCACAATTCAATATTATTGTGATATAAGCAATAGATCGCTATTCATATTAAAATGAATCGCAATATGTTCCCCATATTAAAGATATCATTAATATTTGAAGTAGGGATGTCAACGATTAATTGACAATCGATTAATTGTCAATAATACATTTAATCGCTGAAAACGTATCAATCATTGATTAAGCATGCACGTGCGTGTTCATGCCGCTCAACCACGAAACATGTAAGCGAGCGCGCCGGAGTTTAGTTTGGGACTATTTTACAACATCATGACAATAAGTTGGCGTGTGCATTCGCAGCCTTTTGTTTTGTGCAAATGTAACTTGTAATAGTTTATTTTGTGTACACCTAGGCTATCTATAGCTGCTTCATCTCATATTGTAAGTATTTGGTTAAGATTTGATGCTAATAAAGCATGATGATCTTTAGCGAACGCTGCTTAAACGTCGATGCACGACTAATAATGACTATTGGGACGGTCATACTGAATTACATTATAAAGAAAACAATATTGTAATAAAACATTGTGAATTATTTGGGTTGCGTTGCCGCGTCGCGTTGTTCCAGGAAGAGCGCGTCCACAACATGAGTCATTCTGAATGGCACGCAATTAGTTCAAGTCCACTTGTGCATTCACGTCATTTTGTGCAGATATAAACTGTAATATTATGTTTATTTTGTATATATCTGATTAATCTCACATAGGACGCGGTTAAATAACGCGCTAGCAAAGTGCTCAACGGTTATGCATATAGCGCGGCGCCGCTCAGGCAGAATGCACGACTAATAAGAACGATGGTTAGGCTAATTTGGGACGGTCATATTACAGAACATGAAAACAAATCATTGGGGTTAGTTGCCGTTTTCAGTCCGTTGTTCCAGGAAGAGCACGTCCACAACAGTCACGCATTCTGACAAGTGCATCTGAGGTGGTTGGTGACACGTTATAGCCTATAGTCGTTTTATTTGATTATTAAATAATTAACTTAATTATCAATCACATCGAAACATTTTACAATCCCACCACCCCTTTATTTAGATTAAAAAATATTCTCATTAATTTGGTGAGGAACATAGCGTTTTGAGCAGCATTTGCAGACCCTGTTCTGCTGTTGGCCATATGCCACTGCAGCAACGCATATTGCAGTATTGAGGCTAACGATTAATCGATTAATTTATCGTTAATTTGACCGACGATCGATCATTTGAATTTGTCAAAAATTGACATCCCTAATTTGAAGATATTTGATATCAAAGACATCACAAAAAATGAGCAAAATAAGACTGCTCAACTCGCTTTAATTAAATGTCAAATTTAATTCTGTAAACATTATCTTCTACACATTAACTGAGATGCAAAAACTTGTTCTTGAATATTCAGGACAGGACGTAATTATTCTCTGAATAGGAGACCTCTCACATGAATGTTGAGCTCCAGGCTTGCTACGATAGTCGGTGTTACGTGTTCAGTCGCAACACCGGTTTCATCATTTTCCCATCGTGGCAATGCAAGAACAAACTTTTTTTAACTCAATTACGCAGTATCCATTCAATCCTGCCTTTATTACACACACACTCACAGAACAGATGCGCGTCAGTGTAGAGTTCTCTTTTGGGCTTAAAAAAAAAAAATCACTACATACACAAATTATGGCAAAAGGTCCGCTTTGTCAAATGTCCTCATAAGAGCTGTGTAAAATTATTAAATAATGTCTTAAACATTTGTGAGAAAATGGGAACGCGTGCCAATCGTCTCCCACATTGCACTGCATTAACGTGTAGCCTACAGCTTGCGCTCAGCGCTTTTATTTCGCCTCTAGAGACTGCTTTCATTCTGTGAAATGACAGCGCACTTCTCAGCCACTCCTGCAACGGACGCAAACTATTCATACCAATAGCTGATTAATCTGGAAAAAATCAATAAATCAGTTGACCTTTACCGACCGATTGATCTCTCGTTATGGGGTTTCAAAGGAGAAGATTTTGGAATAATTGTTAATCTCGAGTTCTTTTCAATTGTGCTTCAACTTTTCCCTGTGTAGAGTACATCCAAAGACACCAAACATGATCCCTAGTGAATATCCACAAAGCTTAGTCACAATGGGTAAATTCCACAGAACGCATTATATTCCATAGAAACGCTCTTACTTCCAAGTCTAGTCTCCCTCAACTCTTCACTCTAATTTCTTTAAGAAAACCCCATTTTCTGGATACATAATGAATATAATTTTCATGACAAATTGGTTTAGAAACATCATTATGATTATTTGTTCTTTGAATGAGGTGTACAATAAGAAACTTCCAATCTGAGTCACAGTATCCGTTACAATGATGACAACATTCATTTAACTAAAATGACTTACCTGGTGGGCCCGGCAAATGAGGTCCATGTCATGTTTGTGGAGGAACTTGGCCACAACATCAGAACCAAATGTGAAAGAGACACCACGGTCATTCTCTCCCCAGCCCATGACATCTTTATCGGGGTCAGCCCAGAGCAGATCACACAGCAAACCCTGGTCAGGAACGTCTGTGGGCCTCATCACACGGCGAATCTGTTCCATAGACTGCAGGTCTGGAGAAAGACCTGGGTGAAGAACAGTTCAACTGTAGTTTAGAAGAAATATTTTGAATTCACACAGATTAGTATAAAGAACTCCAGTGAAAGGAGTTGAATCCAAATCCAACTCTTCCCACCTTACATATAAACCTACTTATCTCCACCCCCTGATTCCTAACTCCACCCCTAATCCTACCCATCTCCACCCATCAGATCTGGATCCAACTCTACCCCTGGATCTCATGTACTGCAATGAGGTGCTACTGGGAAAATAAGCTATTATGCGCTTTACAACACAAAGCTGTAAGCTGAAGACATTAACACATAACTAGGATCAACCAGTGAGTCCGACAACCAACTAATCTTTTTCTTCAGAAAATATTTAAGTTTCAAATTATATATATATATATATGTGTGGGTGTGTGTGTGTGTGTGTGTGTGTGTGTGTGTGTGTGTGTGCATGTGTAATTAAATGGACCATTCACACCTGAATCGCAACATGACTATGAGAAAGGTCTATTCACATGTGACAACCTATTAACACACACCACTGCTTTAAAGGAGAATTCTGCAACAATGAACCTTTGGTCTAACAAAACATCGGTACCTAGTCAATTGTTCTCTGAGTTTTGTTTTCATGATAATCGAATGTAAAGAGTTTTATCTATAAAAACTGTTTAGCGTAAAATGCTAGCACTGGGCATCGACTCAGTAAAAAGAAATCGCTAGTTTATACCACTTAACAAGGCTCAAAATAGCCCCACACTAACGCAATAACATAATGAGTGTCATACATGCAAAATGCAAACATTGAGAACTTTGTAAGAGTACAGACCGCTTAATGATAAGATACGTTATTAAAGACAGTTCACTTCATGTATACAGACAGTAGCCATCTTATAATATAGTCTCGATAAGTTTATTCTTTAACGCCGTTCATACAGTTCAGAAGTTCGCTGAACTTCATACAGTTCAGATCACTCAGCACGACGTTCGTGGTTTGACTTATCGAGACTATATTTCTAAGATGGCTCCTGTCTGTATACATGAAGTGAACTGTCTTTAATAAAGTATCTTCTTATTAAACGGTCTGTACACTTACAAAGTTCTCAATGCTTCGTTTTGCATGTATAGACACTCATTATATTACTGTGTTAGTGTGGGGCTATTTTGAGCATTGTTAGTGGTATAAACTAGCGATTTCTTTTTACTTAGTCAATGCCCCCAGTGCTAGCATTATACGCTAAACAGTTTTTAGAGATAAAACTCTTTACATTCGATTATCATGAAAACAAATCTCAGAGAGCGATTGACTAGGTATCGATGTTTTATTAGACCAAAGGCTTCATTGTTTGCAAGGAGTTCTCCTTTAACAACAGACCCCCACAGTTAATAATGGCTTTAGATAATTAGGATTGGGGTGTCCAATCTTGCTTTTGGTGGGCCACTTTCCTGCTTAGTTTCAGCTCCTATGGACCTTCCTGAAAATGTCTAGTAAACCTCAAAATTTACATTAATTTAGTTCAATACCAAACTTCCGATTGGCAATCCAAACATTTAAACATCCAAAATTTTAAATAAATAAATAAAAAGCCAAAAATGGCACAGATCGTTACTTTAAAGTTTCTTAAATGTGTGGTTCCAAGGTTTGTCCCTAAAAGGTTGCACTGAAGGAGGCAGCAAAACTCAGTCAGCCATGTTCACTCCGATATTTTACTTTGATGGTTTAAGTTTTCCGCATCATACATTTTTATACAGAAGGATTAATAGAATGCTACATTTAATCATTTTCAAAATGACACAAATTACTTCTTCCACATTTTAAAAAGATATTGTTGGTAACCTGGTTGCCTTAAAATTTTAAATTCATTGAAATGTAAAAATTTCAGTTAATACTAATGGGAGATTGATTTAATCATTCAGAAACTCAAAATATTATGTTATCTGAACTACATAAATTATTAAAAGTTGATTTGACTAAAGAAAAAATGTTGTGATTACAAATCATGAAAATATTTGTTTTACAGTGCAGACATGAAATTGATCCCAAAGATTCTTCCAAACCTTGTGTAGACATTCCAGAAAAAAATTGAAATAATTACATTTAATTATGGCAGAGGAGATCTGATCTTAAAATAAGAGCAACACTAAAAAGGTTCTTGAAATTACACAAAAAAAGTGATAGATGTTTTCAAAAGAAGTACTAAAAATGTTTTAAAAGTTGCATACCTCCATGACAACAAAAAATCTTTTCATCCACAATAGCAGCTCCAGTAAGCAGTCTGAAACAGTCTGTGCAAATGTCTTCAAAGCTTGATGTTATACCGCCTTTGCCTGCAAAAACATGTGCATGTACAGACATTTTAAAGTTAAATGCATCAATCTTGTGTTCTTTCTGAGAGCAAAATTAAGAGCTCCAACCCCAACACAGAATGTATAATGTAAATGTTGAGCAAAATGTTCCATGTCAATTGCTTCGACAAGATTCATAGAGCACAGTGCATTTAAAGACGGAGAACTCCCACAATCATCCATATCCAGGGCTTGACATTAACTTTTTGAGGCACTTGTCCTTCAGACAAGTAAATTTATGTTTCACTTGCCCATGCACAAAAGCCACTTGTCCGGGTAAAGATTTATAATTTTATTCTAGGAGCTGCACTATTTGGGGAAAATGTCATATTGCGATTATTGAGGTCAATATTGCGAGTTGTGATATGCGATTGCGATAATAATAAACAAATGGTTTCATGAGTCAACTTGTTTGGTTCTAAAACCAAATGCACACACAGATTAGTGATAATTCTGAAATTAGCAATAACAACTAAATGATTGATCTAGAACCTATAATGATCAATAAGACATTGAAGTCTGGATAAAACTTAACTGTCTAACAGGTAGGACATATACAGAAATTGCAATGAAGTTATCAAACAGTCTGCGCTGCATAAATTATAAATTATACAGACAACTCCTTATTAGAGCTACACAGTTCTTTAGTCAAAGAGCAGTGAGTAACTTTCTCTGTTCCTTTGTTCTTTCACTTAACTTACTGACAGAACGCTTTATTGGTAGCTGGCCCTTTAAGAGAGATGCTGCTGGACAGAGACGTGGATCTCACACGCGCCTCATTCTCTACAGTAGTCACAACTCTCTAAGTCCAACATAAGACTGGTCTTATGTTATGAAGATACTCAACAAATGACATTTTGGCTTAATTGTGTGTGTTGTTGATGTTCGTTCAAGCGCGAAAGAGAACTTCTGGCGCACGGTCTGTGCATGCGCATTATACTGGCGCGCGTTCTTCTGTCGAGTCACATTCAGGACATTCACAGGCAGCGCGAAAAATGTGTTCGTTTCAATCGGTAAAATTAAATCTGTAAAATAGAGGTAACAAGTGGCACATAACGTGAGGTAACATGGGCATTTTATTTTGTTTGAAATTTAACTTGTCTGGTCTGGACAACTAATTTCTCTTCTATTTGTCCTACCGAAAATCCACTTGTCCTGGACAAGCCTTAATGTGAAGCCCTGATATCCATTACAAAACTGGCATACATCATAACTAAACATTCAATTAAAAGCTTGAAATTTTTTTGTGTTTTCAGAGGATGGACACTTCCATGATAGCAGGTGCGGGGTTCTTTAATTAATCATTCGAAAGGTATTACTCGAACTGGTTCAGCAACAATCTGGTTTTGTTTACATCAGATCAAATGCACATTTCATTGGTTACAATTTATGCCAATGAGATTTCGTATGAATATTCACAAAGTTGGAATACTGCACTTTATTTAGATCAAATACCAAAGCTGTGCTGAAGGGAGCACCAGAGTTTGAGAAGGCAACCAGAGAAACAATTGCCGTTTTCATGGATTATGAAAACAAAGGAAAGTTAAGAAGGGACACGCTATCAAAAGATTGAGTTTTAGAAGTTTAATGGCTATTTGAGCACTAGGCAAGGGCTTAATGAACACTTTTTTGTAAAAATCTCAATTTGACCAAAATTGACATGTTTCACTTGTTCTGCCTGTAGCTCAATTGACTATCCTGTGTGCATTCCGAATTTCATTTTGGTCATACCATCCACCCATATAAAGCACTCACATTCATCATCAAAATCCAGTATATCCTGTTGCATGAGAGGGCACGTTCATGGTTTCTCCTACTATAGAAGGAAGAAGTTCTTCGATATTCAGCGCTTGGTAGGCAAGCAGCAGGCAGATGGTCTCCAAAGACTGCTTGCCTCTGTCTACATACGTCTCTCCAAGAACAGTGTAGTTGCTCTCTGGAGGATATCCATCGTCATACTCGAAAAGCCTGCAGCAGGTCGTGATACTGACCATGGAACACCTCACCTGCAGGAGAGAAACAGTTCACATTTTACTCTACGAGGCTCATCTGAATGATTGAGTGATGAGAAACAAAGGCTAAGCGTTTACTGCAGAGTTACCACAAATCTTTGAGCTGGATGCCTCCAGCTCTCTAGCAGTATTGGCTGGCTTAGGAAGATTTCTGTAGAATTACAGACACAATATCATCGAATCTCTCAGTAGACTGGACATTTTTACCAGGTCTTGAGCCCTTCAGCTGAAGAATAACCACACAAGAAAGGTTAACCTTACTATTTGAATCTGCAAAAATAGGCATAAAAGCATTGTGAATGTAATACATGTTGTCATGTATCTGTTTTGTGTGTCTGAAAGAAAGTCTTCTTTGATTCATGATCCATATTTATAACACTTTCTAAGGCATCTAGAAGAGCCGCTATCTCTGAAATCTCTGGCTACGTCCACATTAATCCGAATTACATTTGAAAGCAGGGTTTTGCGACTTGGAAAGCTACTTTGATCCACAGCTAGTGTTTTCAGGCGTTTTCCGAGCGTTTCAGTGTGGATGAGAAACTTCTAAATTGCACTTTACTGCGCATGTGTGAAACTCTCACAAAAGCTCACTGAGATGATACAGATGGGAAAATAAATAATAAATGTTATCGCACAATAACAGGATAATTTTATTTAGCAAAATATCTCACCATCACGGATGTGTCCAGGTTGCATTCAGTCACCATATGTTTGGTCTAAAACGCAACTGCTCTCCTGTCTTGCCGCAGGACAGCAAATGTGAGTAGGCTACATTATTGTCATCTTTGCAGTACTGTGCTATGAAGAATAGCACATTAAGTTAAGAACATATTTTAGCAATAGTGTAAAAATGAATAACACACAACAGGCACAATAACAGATAAAGACATGAATATCTATGGCCTACAACATGGATCACATGACTAAACACTCCGCCATCGTTTCGAAATACCTCCACGAGAACTGCATTTTCAATTATGTTGTCCACTTTGGAGAGCGTTTCAAACGATGACGTTTTGTTGATTTGAAGCGCGTCTCAGTGTGGACGGAAGGCCAAAACAGAGAGAAATATGCGCTTTCAAGTGGAAACGTATTGCGTGTGGACATGGCCTCAAACTACTTGCCCACACTTGTCATTGGATATATCATTTAACACCAAACTTGATGTTGGTAAGATGCCAAGTCATCAGGTGTGCGAATGTGTTTTGACTGAGTGGAAGCTTGACACAGCAGTGACAGAAGAGAGCAGCAATATGACAGTGATCTGATTCTCTACTTCCTAGTAATTCATCATTCGTTCAAAAGCGTTAAGGCTGGATCGCAAAATTCGCATACTTTCCTGTAATATAGGTGAAAGACAGTATGTGAAAAAAGAGCTTGAAGCATGTCCAAATTCATAGTCATAAAAGAGTAGGCAAAAAAAAATGCAGATTAAAATATGTCTATTAATACATTGCAAATGTATACGTTCAGTATTCATTTCATATATTCATACTATAAAGAACATTCTTCTATTAAATAGTCACAAAGGGCTTATTCAAAGTACTTATTACTCTTTGAGTCAAAGCATTCATTTAAACATAGAAAAAAAATGAATAAAAAATAACTCAATTTGATTAAATATTTTCTAATTTTTTGTTTAGTTGTCTATTCAGGAATAATGGGAGAATTGTGGTTCTCAATCCAGAATTGTGCAGCTCTAGCCTGATATTTGGGTAGATACAGCTGCTCCTGATTTCCCAATTTCTGAATTCTTAGAACCATACAAGAAAATATCTATTTAAATTTCTGTTTGATGTAGTGATTATCAGTTTACACAACTGAAAGATCTTTATCTCCAGATTTGAACTAATAAGCATGTGTGTTGCAGTGTTGGGCAGAAGAAAACACAATGGTGGAACAGCAGGCAACGGTACGTACTATGACTATTCCCATCATCCAACAACTATTCCCATGTTGTTGATGTCTCACTGTCAAAGAGATTTATCCTATCTCTATTTGTTACTCATGTGTAGCAGTCTTAATGAGGGATATATTTTATCGACAGGAAGTCAATGTAGCACAACACTGCACTGGTGACGTCTTTGTGGCTTCCTCCGTTTAGTAACCCGAACGCGTCGATTGACGCACTGCGCATGCGCTGAAATTTGTTCAGATTATATGTAATAAACATGGAAATGATGCAAATAAATATTTGAATTGGATTGATAGTGTTAAGTTTTTATACATACTACTACATAGCTACATATAAATTCGATTGGAGATGATATTGAACAAATGAAATAATACGCGTTTAGACACTTAACCGTTATTAAACATTATAAAACGATACAGTTTGAAACAATAATGAAAAAGAATAAACTTATTACCCTCCAAAAGGCGCTGGATGATCGAATCGATGTTTAATTTGTCCGATTCAGCCATTTTGTCGCTCGCTGGAGATTAGCCGGGCTAACAGAGCCAGGAACAAGATGACCTAGGAATCCACCCAATGCAAATACACGGTAATAACTTATAAAAATGTCTTTATAAAAGATCCCACAAATGATAGTATTCCTGAGTTTTTGTTATTACAGTGAATGGTACCTTCAGTAGTTCGTTGTATGAGAAAAACTAGCACCACGACCGCTGAGTAGGAAACACTGAATGGGGCAGGGAAAACACTAAGCGTGTGTCTCTGATTGGTTATTCTCGGCTCATGACGAGCGCTTCAAATGTCACATCCGAAGACCCAATAGGATATTCTGTTTGTCAATCTTTCCTTGTTATATTTAATGGTTAATAAGCAAATTAAAACCGCATTCACCAATGTATGAATCTCAGATTCCCAATATATACAAAACGCTATTTAACCCTTGATGAGATGAATGTAAAATCCTTTCTCAGGTTGGACCTTTTTAAAATCTATTGGTTGGGCAGTTTATTTATTAACGCAAATTATTCATAAAATGTACTGTAAAAAAATCGAAACATAAAACAGCGTAATTTCAATCAACGGAAGTATTTTTTTATTGCAAAAGCTTCATAATGTTGCATACAGTACTTCAACGTTCAGTATTGAGATGGGCCTCACTGCAGTCTGCAGGAAATCCAGGGGGCGGAGTTAAATCTAAATCTAACTCCTCCCACCTTACATATAATCCTACCCATCTCCGCTCTCTGATCCCCAACCCCACCCCTAAGCCTACCAATCTCCACCCCTTAGATCTGGATCTAACTCCGCCCCTGGATCTATTAGCCAATGATGACGAGATCAGAAAGCGACAGTTCGAATCGTCTGATTCATTCCAAAGTGGCAGAATTTGCCAATGCTGATACGGAAACGTCAATGGATTAACACACTCGCAATCAAATATGCATTTCGTGTTTGAATAGCTAACCTATTTGAACATGAAGTTGGTTCATAAAGACATCGAGAAGGATAATGCCGGGTGAGTGTTCATCTACAGCACTTTTGGACAACATGTGCGCTTTCCGAGTTGAGTGCTATGGCAGTGCGGTGATGGTATCAAATGACAATAACGTTACTTACTTGCTATTAAATAAAAAACATGATGCGTTTTTGATTGACGAACTGACTCGGAACGCGCGGTCTGTTCAAGATACTCCAAAATGCTTCCAGTGCTCATCATTGTTAACCCGGTGCCTTGTTGACAAATTTGGCATGTTTCACTTTCACTCAAAATATTGCCTTTGCTGTAGCGCCAATGTTGACCGTTTGGAGCGAGTCCTTTGCGGATGTATAGAGAGAGTAATAAGCCTTGGGGTTGAGCTGCAATGTTAGATAATATTATTTAGACTCTACAAATAAAATGGAGATTTCGCTTTCTAGCACTTGAACGTCAAATATTAGTGATAAATAAACATTTTTATTTAATTGAGGTCAGACTCACCTTGAACTAGCCGTAGTAGTTGCATTAAATTTCAATAAATCAACCTGAATTTATATTGTTTATCATTTAAGGGTAAGAAACCCTTCATGTTAGATGTATGTCTGAGTCGATAAGTAGCTTGGTGGGCAGGGTGTATGTATGCCTGTGTGTATGTGTATAAACATAAAATATAATATTGTGACAACACTAACATGGAGATATGTTACCAACAATTGATATTGAATTTCCTTCTTTTAGTCAGGTGACACTAATACCTGATGAGGCAGAGGATATGTGGCACACCTACAACCTACTGCAGGTGGGCGACAGCCTCAGAGCCTCAACCATCAGGTCTGCCTCTTTTCTTTCCCAACAACCACCCTAGCCTGCCTCTTTTTTCCAGTCTTGGTTTATCACACTTCATATTAGAGATTTTTCCATCTGTTCAATGATGAAAACAAACTGATGTCACAAACAGGAAAGTGCAGACGGAGTCTTCCACGGGGAGTGTGGGAAGTTCACGTGTGCGTACCACCCTGACTTTATGTGTGGAGACAATAGACTTTGATTCCCAGGCCTGTCAGCTCAGAGTCAAAGGAACAAACATCCAGGAGAACCAGTATGTGAAGGTCAGCGCACATTCATAATGGTTTAGTACTTTTGAAAATATTTATTCATTTTTCAAAAGATATAATATTACTATAGAGCTGGTAAGTCCCGCCCTTCAGCTAACTCCGCTGGACCTCTAGGTTGAAAAACCGTCAGTGCAAGTGAATGAGAGAAATAATTATTTTCTAATCCCGTTGAATTTTGCAATGAATGTAACATATGTTGTCTGTGAATTTTTTATATAATGTTTCGTGTAAAGAATGCTACAATAGCTTGTAGCTTGTAGAATTTTCATACGGTTAGACTTTGTGTGAGAGCACTTTGTGGACTACAACTCTTTCGACGTGTTTGATATACATCACCCCTACTAGCACACGGATCCGCTAAACATGCCTGTGACTTTGGTGCACTTCACTGCCTTCTTTCAGGGAGAGGACAAACTAGTTGAGCGTGGTGAAAACCGTGATTTGTGGAGGAAAATGTGTTAAGCGGCGACGTCACATTATGGGACGTGTAGTCTTTCTCGTTATGTCTGTTCCACAACTGCTAGCTAAAGAATCATACAATAAACTGTCAAACTTGTTACATGAGAAATTATATAAAAAATTCACAGACAACATATGTTACATTCATGGCACAATTCAAACGGGATCAGAAAATAATTATTTTCTCTCATTTACTTGCATTGACGCTTTTTCAACCTAGAGGTCCACTTGAAGTTTTACGGATGGGCGGGACTTACCAGCTGTATAGTGCTAACTTAGCACATAAATTATAATTTATACATTTGAATATTAATGGGAATAATAATTGGCATTGATCCTTGGGATAAATTCCATATATTATTTTAATCTAAATGTGAAAGTATGAATGAAAGTCATATTTCTTGTCTTGTCATTATATAGATGGGTGCCTATCATACCATTGAGCTGCGAGCTCAACAGGAAGTTCACTCTCGCCAAAAAAGTCTGGGACAGTGTGGTTCTGGACAGAATTGGTAATGTGTTGGTTTTTTTAGTGTATTTTTTTTAGTAAAATTAGCTTTTCAAGCTAATAACAAGTTTACATACTATGTAATGTTTGAAATTTAGAGCTATTTTGTAAAATATAAAATAAAAAAAAAAGAAATTTTATAATAGATGGAAACAGGAATTTTCTTTCTGTGAAGAAGAAAGTTTTACAGTGAAAATGGAAGCTGAAAAAGTATTATTATTATTTTATTTGACCTGCCTATTTGCATTCACATAGGACATGGCTCTCATCCATCTACCCTTGTAATGTAAAAAGCAAGTCTACACTCACTTCTTTATTATTTCACACCCAAACTTGAATGATTCCTTTGGTGATCAATTTTACTAATAGTGCCATGTTTGACCCTCAAGTAGATGACCTTTTGCCGATGTATCTTTTTAAAAGTCAGCAAAAGTACATCTGATTGCATTTAATTAGATAAATAAAAAAAGCAGAAGAGACTTTTACTGCTGTTGGGGGGTTGGATTTTTAAAAATTATTTTAATATGTTATATATGTGTACAAATATATATGTGGCGAAACCATTATTTTCATCCTTCATTCTGGCCCTCTGTCTGAAATGAACCATTTTTAAGGAGCAGCTTTTAACACCCACTCGCTATTCCACATGTAATCATGAGTTTACCGCTAATCACGTGTAGCCGTTAAACAAATGAACGCCAGTGGTTGAGGTCTATGGTGAAATTAGGTAAAACTAGAAAATTTGATTTCTCATGTCATGACGCCTTTAATTCTTTTCACATCACTCCAAAGAGAAGTGTGGGTATAGACCTAAAAGGCATGAGTGAAAGTAATATTTCTATGCACGGTTATATGTGAGCATTTACAGACGTGTGCTTCATAATGACACCACATTAAAGAAACATGTTGCCTTTGCCTTATTGTATGAGAAGCTGTGCCTCATTTTGTTGTTGTAATTCAACCAAGTAACTTGACATGGCAACTGCAGTCACCGTTCACTTTCAATGCATGGCATAGGACAGCTATATTAAAACGTTGATGAATCTGATCCAGCTCATCTTCAGTTTGTTTGAATCCTGATCTGTAGAGCAGGCATGTGATCCGCTCAAAAAGCAGATGTGGCTGCAGTCGTGATGCAGGAAGGTCTGGCCAATTTGGTTCTTGTAACACCAGCCATGACTTTACTCAGAGCGAAAGTTGAGGTCACCATTCCCCGCAAGAGGAAAGGCAGTTGTGCTCAACATGACAAGGTGAACCAATACAACTATGCACCAATAAATATGACAATGACAATGGCCCTCATTTATCAATCTTGCGTAGAAACGGGTGTATATGTTGGCGTAAGATTATGCTTACACTCCTCTCACCGCCTGATTTATGAAGCTGTGCGTACCTTTGAAATCCAGGTGTACGCAATGCCAGCCCTTGATAAATCCCACGGCCGAAAACTATCGTCATTAGAATAACACGCCCTTATATAGTCAAGTCTCCACTCCCCCCACGCCCTGATTTTACGCCATGGACACACAGAAGACGGCAAAGAAGAGAAACTTCTCTGACGTGGAGCCGAAATGACCTATCACAATGCATTATTTTACAGCACGTCTTTTGAAATTAGCATTCAATTTCGAATCACGTCACATGTATAATAGTGACGATGATGATGTGATGTGAAGTACCATTCATTCACATTAATAATTGCATGACAATTTGTAATATTCTTCTTATTATTATGATTTATATTAATGACGCTTAAATTGTTATTTAGAAGAAGGATGTCGTTATTATTATTTGTATTATTATTATTATAATTTAAAAGAAGAAGAATGTATGTTTTATTATTTTGTCAGTCTGAATTATTTTTTGGTCATTGAAAGCCTTTCATTAGGCTACCGAACCCAGTCCGTGCGCACCTGCCGGGGATAATCCTGAAACGTCAGGGTAAAGCGGGCTCTGCAACTGAAGGAATACATATGCTTACAAATCAAATGCTTTGGTAAAGTCACACAAATTAAACATTGAAGTCCACGTTGCACACAAATAAACACTGAAGTTTATAATTACTATGTTGTTTTTTTGTTTTGTTTTTTACAGTGGGTCAGTACTATTAGTTCTTTTAGTTTGTCAGTGCGTTTTGTGGTGTTAGGAATTTTTCTGCGCATTTCCCTCACTCAAAACGTGCGTACACCACCTCCTGAGCTGGTGTAGGATTCGAGCGTGCCGTACGCCCACGTCCATATTGATAAATCTCAAACTCACCGTGGTTTTGGGTGTACGCAAGGTGTACGCTGGAAATTTGGTGTACGCACTTTTGATAAATGAGGGCCAATATATTTAACAAATAAAAATGACTGTTACCATTAGATATTGTATGTTAGGTAGAAGTGGTTGGAAGAGTCACCCAAACCCATACTTCCCTAAATTTTATAGGAGATCAATGTAAATTATACTTATCAATGTATAGCTTTGTGTGAAACTGAATGATATCATAGTGTATATATACATCCTACTGCCTATGGGTTTCTAAACAGTTTCAAGGAACAAAAACAAAGTAGAACCTAAGAAAAATTGAACAAGAACACAAAGGAAAACATTAACAACATGCTTATTTTGTTTTTTTCCTTATTAAATGAGATTTTGTAATCTTTAAAAAAAATATTTTTTTCTTTTTAAACCAGTTCTGTGACCAATTCTTTTTGGTTTCAGAACTGGAAATAATTCAGCTCTTTTTATAATTTTTTTTTATATATATTTTTTTTAATGTGTATTGCCAAAAGAAACAGTTGTCATTGTCTAGAGTGATGCTGATTGTGGAACAGGCATCTCACCACAGGCTTGACCATTTGATTAACACGTCTTCAAATTATACTTTTTTGTGTTTGTCACTTAAAATTTGATGTTTCTCTTATGACTGTTGTAACTTTTTTCTCCCTTTTTTGTCTTTAGGAGAATCGTGGAAATGCAATCGCTTTTTATTTATTTATTTATTTATTTTACATTTGTAATTGGATCAAATGGAAGTGGAAAAATTGTATTTGCTTTAGTTTACTGTTCTCACGTTTAACCAGTTATGTGGCTTTCTCTTCCAAGAACCCACATATGTTTTTTTTTTTAATCTATGCATTTTTAATTAAACTTGAAGAATCTTAAGAATGAGATGTCACTGCTGGTTTTAATTCTGTATATATTACTGTAATTACTGTATATATTTTTAAAAAAATATGAGACGCGTTATATGCAGTAACACTGATGTGTTCTATTTCAGGCGTTAGATCGATTTTATGAGGCTGTCATGCAGGGCATTCTGAGACACTTCAATTTTGATGGTAATTTTTTAAAATCAAATAAGAACGTATATATTAGATAAATAAATACTGATTTTTTTAAATTTATTTATATGTTTCTCAGTGGTGAAGTGTATTCTGGTGGCCAGTCCAGGCTTTGTGAAAGATCAGTTCATCTCATACCTCTTTAAAGAGGCAGTAAGGCAAGACTGCAAAATTCTTCTGGAGAACAGATCCAAATTCATGATGGTGCACTCCTCATTCGGACACAAGTATTCTCTCAAAGGTAAGAGTTTCTCAATCCTCTGTTCACCTTTTAAAGTAGGGATGTGCAAAACCTTACATTTTCATAATTGCTTTGTAGGCTTGCCTTGGTTTATTGTTATAAATGGTACAAGGGTAGATGCCATGAAAAGACATTTTATTAATCAATATCTTGATAAATATAATAGCATTCAATAATGTAAAGTGACTTGCAGCTAAACTCTGCAGGTCAGTGCAGATTAGGAGCTGGATTGGGCAACTCTGATCTAAAGAAACATATTGACAGCCAGATCATCTTTACAGATCATTAGTATTGCATCTGCATGATCACAAATGCACTGAAAGAAAAAATTAGCTTGTATTTGACAGGAATAACCTTGTGAGGCAGTACAAAAGCTGATTAAATGCTGTAGCAGATGACATTCATGAAGGACTGTGTATGGCTCACTTGGGGAAAGAGCTGAGCTAATAATCGTGGGTTGGGTGCTTTTACATTGTGATGCCACAATGCCATTGTGATGTGGCACATGGATTGGAAGGATTTTTACCATAATAGGGTGGTTGTGCACACAGACACAGTTATGTTCAAAAACAATGTAAAATTGAGTTTAGCAATGTTACAGTGATGACCCATATTCTTTATAACCTCAGCAATTCGCTTCTGCTTGTCCACTTGCCTTTTGAGAACTAGCAACAGATTTGCTATGTCATTAAGATCCGGGAAGTCGAGTGGCCACGGATCCAAAATTCGATCGATTATGATCTTCTGAACCACTTCATTTATTATTACTCTATGTGACATGGTGCTTCATCATGCTGGAAATTGTATAGATCATCACCACATTGCTCCTGGATCATTAGAAGTTGCTTTTTTGAGACCATTCTTTATGCATTGCAATCTTTTTCGGGTAGAATTGTGAGAGCCCACTACCTTGCCCCAAGCTGCCCCAATCTTTCCTCTGCAGTTGAACCTGTCTCTCTGTGAAATTCTTGATGATTAATTAGGTGCAATGTTCTTTACTGCAATTTCATTTACATTTATTCATTTTAGCTGACGGTTTTATCCAAAGTGACTTACAGAGGTCGCATGCTTCTGGAGCAACTATGGGGTGAAGTGTCTTGCTCAGGGACACATTGATGGCGATTTCGAACCCGGGTATCTCACACCAAATGCATGTGTCTTATCCACTGTGCCATCACCACCCGCAATTTCCTTGCATGTGAGGCAATTTTGATGCAAAGGGAATGATGGTTGTACATCTTTCTTTGGAGGCAACTATTGCTAACACAAGAACACAATGATTGGACGCACTTCTTCCCTCATTGAATATTGTTATGTTCTTATTAACCTGACTCCGCCAGATGGATTTGCTCCGCATATCCATCTGGAAACCTTCCGATTGAAGAAGTTTTGGTAAGGGGCGAAAATACTGGTTAGCTGATTGGCCTATGTTGGTGATAGACGGGCCAAATCAACCAATCAGATCAACGAAGCACATGACGTACTAACTTGCTGCTGCAGGTAAAGGCTCGTTAGCTCAGCAAAGCAACATGTCGGCAAAGGATATTTGCCGTTTATGTAACTACAATTTGCGAATAAAAGGCACCATTTCAGCTGCCCGGTCCATATTTCACAAGAAGGATGCAAGAGAAAAAAGCATTAGCGAGCGGCTAAAAGAATTAGGACTACCGCTGTCTGAAAATGTTTCTAGATCGCGTTGCTTCCGCTTGATTGCGTCACACCTCAACCCGCCTCAAAGCCAACGCTGATTGGACGTTCGTTTGGTGAACTGCTCCCAAATTTTCTTTAACGGAAAGTATCCAGACTGATCTGCGAGTGAAACCTTGAAAGCTCGCGAGATCAGGATGGTCTCGCGAGGCTATGTTCTTATAATCCAATCATAATGATGAAGTGGTTTCAGGTTTCACCTAACTAGTACTTGTTCACACTTTCCTATGTGCTGATGCAGACTGACCTCATGAAATGGCGTATGTATGACACGCCAATTCGTATTTCCATTTTTGGCGTGCTATCAACACGCATAATCACTTTTCAGCGTGTTTATGAATGCCGTTGACTTAACGTTATATTACTGTATAAATATAGGACCTACCCCAACCCTGTCCCTAAACCTACCCGTCACTGGGGTTAATACCATTTATGAGTCTTCTCCTACCATCCTAGGAAAATAAAATATCGCTCCCCAGATGTAGATCTACATTTTGCTTTGTTTCGCTCGGACATTTAATGGCATGTACATACATGCGAATTGCTCGGACATTTAACGGCGTGGACATACACGGATAGCTCAAAATGTGTATAGATAACACAACACTTGACTTGAAAGTGGTGTGTATGTTTACACAAAAGTCATGATGTCATGTTGGCTGATGATATGATTAGTGAAATTATGTAAGCTGGTCATTTTGCGTCAGGGCTTTACAAAAAACCTAACAAAGTTTGTCAACTTTTAAATGTAGGCTATTGATTCGAGCCATAGACTAAAGATTTTTGTTGTCGACTAGTAGTCATTCATTTGACTACTTATATTTTTCATTTTTGTTTTTCATTGAATTGCTACCATTTAAAGGATTTGTTGTGTGCCGCATTGCTATCCTCCCATAGAAAGCTACGTTTAGAGTTTTCTTAATAATAAAGGGTTCCTATGAGGAAGGAAAACACTTAACATGTGAGTAAATACATTGCGTTTTCTGTAGACCTGCTATGCTTTATTAATAAGGTGTGTACAGAATTTGATCTTTAACACTGTCTTAATATCCTATTAAGCGTTTTTCTTTATAATAAGGATTTTGCATAAGGTGTATTTAATAGCAATACCTTCGTATTCTGGGCACTTCTGCTATTCTACAGGCTACAAATGCTTTATTAATAAGGTGTGTACAGAATTTGATCTTTTAACATGAATGTCCATTCGGGGCTGCTACTATTTGCTTCATGGTTTTGAACATAGAAGTATGATTAAGGGCTGATAGGAGATATACATTTTATGTGGATAAAGGCATATTTTGTTCGTGAATACTCATGTCCTTATAATCTCTGAGCTGATGCAAGTTAGTGGAGGCTAATTTGCATATTCATAGAACAGCATACACTAAATGATGCAAGGGTATAGTTACATTCAAGAATTTGAATAGTTGAATATTAAGGAAAAAGCATTTAAATTGTCATTTTAGTGATCAAAGAAGAGTTTTAAGGGATATAATCGTTGACTACTGGGGGACTTTAAGTAAAAAAAAATGAAATTCACCAATGAAGCTTTTTAAACTCTAAAAGTGTCTGGTCACTCTGCACAATGATCTAGAAACAATGTCAATCAACTTCACAACAACTGAAGCAGAAAACTTTGCAAAACACAAACTTTGTCACTGCTAATATTTCTGGCCACAGTTGTATGGTGAATTATACTGAGAAGGAGAAAAGTTTTCATTACCTTTCAATATAGAAGTTTGTGAATGCAAAGGGTCTGCAAAGTTTCAAAGATCATATGCATGCTAAATGAAGTTATTGCATGCCAAAAGTGAGAACCGATTCTGAACTGCTTGAAACAAGTCAATAGTAACTCCTGTCTTACTTACAAAGTTGCATAATGCCAGTCTATGACCCACATTGGCTGCAGCAAACAGCGTCTACTTCAAGCACTGTAGTTGTAGCTGCAGCCTGGCTGGCACAGTAACCTTTCGTTTCTGACTCTCACTGCAAGTGGTAGATGGGCCATCTGACCAATCAGAGCAAAGGAAGCGCTCAGGGGGAAGAAAGGAGGGGTTTAGAGTGACTAAGAATGGTCTGGTTTAACCAGGCTGGTTAGAACCAGACCATTCTCAGTTGAGTTATGGTCTGGCAAATCGTCATAGACAAATCATTTCCAGAGGGGCGTCACCAACGGACGTCGCGGATAGACCTAAAACCAATCAGAGCGATAAAGGAGATGACGTATGCAGAGCGGGGGAGAATGTGTTGTTCTTTGCTCGATGTTTGAAAACGATCAAATCGCTTAAAACATTGATTCGAATGAGGGATGTTCAATGGCGGCATCAATTTTTGTTATGTAGGCTACAAAATCTGCTTCAAAATCCCAGCGCTGTCATCATTGTGTAAAACCCGTCTCAACGTTTCTGATTGGTGTCTCGATTTCGACGGATTGGAATGAGCTCTTTGCCAGACTAACTTTCAGAGCAAATCTAAATTTGCCGGAAGTTGTCTGGGTTTTCCCAGGTTATGATCAAACCATTTCAGACACTTAGAAAAGAGGTGATGCTGCAATGTATATTGAGGATTTTATTTAGTCAACTTTTGAAATAAATTTCAGTTTTTAAAGTGACTATTAATGTGAGATTTTACTTCTACAGAAGTGCTGTGTGATCCTGCAGTCACAGCTCGAATTGTCTGACACCAAGGTGACTAAGTTTGGATTTGTCCATCTACATATATTAAAGCTTGTAAAGCACAGTGTGGTGTCTATTGCTATGAGAGGGTTTTTTCTGTTTTAGGCTGCTGGAGAGGTAAAGGCTTTGGAAGACTTCTACAAGATGCTTCAACAGGAGCCTGATCAAGCTTTCTATGGGTGATCAAACTCACTACCATTTAAATCATTCCTGTCTATATTACACACAACCCAAATGAGAAAACACATTAGCGTTTCAGGTTAATCAATGACATGTCACGTTATTGTGCATTATTATTTATGACAGTCTTTTCATCCATTTATAAAGCTTTTTTTCTGGACAGATTGGCTCATGTGGAAAGAGCGAGTGAAGCTTTAGCCATCGACATCCTGTTGATCAGTGACAAACTATTCAGGTACTTTTGAAAGTAATAAGTTCATTAATGTACCTTTTATGACTTTATATACCCTCACCTGAAGTATTATAAGGAACACCACACTAATACTCAGTTTGACCCCCTTTCGCCTTCAGAACTGCCTTAATTCTACGTGGCATTGATTCTCGGTGCTGAAAGCATTCTCTAGAAATGTTGGCCCATATTGATAGGATAGCATCTTGCAGTTGATGGAGATTTGTGAGATGCACATCCAGAGCACGAAGCTCCCGTTCCACCACATCCCAAAGATGCTCTATTGGGTTGAGATCTGGTGACTGTGGGGGCCATTTTAGTACAGTGAACTCATTGTCATGTTCAAGAAACCAATTTGAAATGATTCAGAGCTTTGTGACATGGTGCATTATCCTGCTGGAAGTAGCCATCAGAGGATGGGTACATGGTGGCCATAAAGGGATGGACATGGTCCAAAAACAATGCTCAGGTAGGCCATGGCATTTAAACGATGCCCAATTGGCACTAAGGGGCCTAAAGTGTGCCAAGAAAACATCCCCCACACCATTACACCACCACCACCAATATGCACACAGTGGTAACAAGGCACGATGGATCCATGTTCTCATTCTGTTTACGCCAAATTCTGACTCTACCATCTGAATGTCTCAATCATAACTGAGACTCATCAGACCAGGCAACATATTTCCAGTCTTCAACTGTCCAATTTTGTTGAGCTCTTGCAAATTGTAGCTTCTTTTTCTTATTTGTTGTGGAGATGAGTGGTACCCGGTGGGGTCTTCTGCTGTTGTAGCCCATCCGCCTCAAGGTTATGCGGGTCGTGGCTCCACAAATGTTTTTCTGCATACCTCGGTTGTAATGAGTGGTTATTTCAGTCAAAGTTGCTCTTCTATCAGTTTGAATCTGTCGGCCCATTCTCCTCTGACCTCTAGCATCAACAAGGCATTTTCGCCCACAGGACTGCTACATACTGGATGTTTTTCCCTTTCACACCATTCTTTGTAAACCCTAGAAATGGTGTGCGTGAAAATCCCAGTACCTGAGCAGATTGTGAAATACTGAGACCGGCCCGTCTGGCACCAACAACCATGTCACGCTCAAAATTGCTTAAATCAACTTTCTTTCCCATTCTGACATTCAGTTTGGAGTTCAGGAGATTGTCTTGACCAGGACCACACCCCTGAATGCATTGAAGTAACTGCCATGTGATTGGTTGATTAGACAATTGCATTAAAGAGAAATTGAACAGGTGTTCCTAATAATTCTTTAGGGGGAGTGTAGAATATGAATATGATTATTTTTTTTTCTTGATAGACATCAAGACATAGCCACCCGCAGCCGGTATGTTCGGCTTGTAGACAGTGTGAAGGAAAATGGAGGAACTGTCAGGTATTCATATAAATTTTTCAATTCAATTTCAGTTATGTCATTAATTTATAGTTCTATATGTGTTATGGAAAAACATTGATCTTTGCTCACCAATATTGTTGAATTTTACCCACTTTCCTTTTAGAATGTTCTCAAGCCTGCATGTATCTGGTGAACGTAAGCTATTTTTTCAAAGTCTTGGTTTCAGAGAGGATTATTTTGGATCGTCATGTGCCTGAAATGGTGTGATTTTGTCTCTGTAGAGTTGAATCAGCTAAGTGGAGTGGCGGCCATCCTGAGGTTCCCCATCGCTGACGTGTCTGAACCTGAGGACAGCAGCTCTGATGAAGACTAACATTATAGTCTTGTGTGAAAGGTTGGGAATGCTTCACATTTAGGACTAAATGGAATAAGAATCCTTAATGGCCTTAATAAAGGATTTAAAATCAGTTGAAGTAAAACCTTGATAATTTTAATTATTTATGACTGATGCCATTACAAAATAATCTACTGAATCCACATTTTTTTCCTATGAATACTACTCATTTTTTGAATGTCATTTTCAGCAGTTAATGGAGTGAATTCAGAAAGTGGTTTGCTTAACAGACTTAATTCTTTGTCAGCATTGCAGTTTGTCACACTGAAGTAGTGGCAAACATACTCAAGTAGTCACACTAAGTAGACCATAAAGACTGTTGTTTAATCCATTTACACTATTACACACATTTTAGTCTCAATAGCAATACAAATGCAACTTACCTAGCCATGCAGTTGGCATTTCCAGTAAATATGTAGCTTAGTATCTTCTATTTATTTAGAAGTTATTTATTGTAACTTCTTTCTTCGTCTTGCACATCACCATTTTTATTGTAATTTCTTTCTTGTAACTTGTAACAGACCAAAAAGAAAACGGATGAGACGAAAAAACAAACTTCTGGAAATATTATAATAGATGCTCATGTTGATGAGTTTAAATATGAAATTTTGTCCTTCCTCTGTTTGCGCACGCTATCAAATGCAGGACACTGCGAGTAGTTGTCTTCATTTTTCTTTTGCTTCTTCATAAAGGACTACTATATTTCAGTTGTATGTGTTGATATAAGTTCATAGCGCATTTTGTATTTTTTCTGCTTTGTTCAACATGTGCCACGAAGAAATTATGCTATGGTATTGCTGGTTGGCTGAATGTGTAAAGATCACATCTACAGGTCTCCATGACAGTCTGTTATATAGCCAAAGACCCATGGCTTAGATTTTTTTTTTGCCCATTTTCTAGTCTTTATATTAACAAAGTACTTATAGCACACCTTAAGCTCACAATTTTAAGTTATTTGTGTCATTATCAATGGCTAAAATGGAAAATATTGCACCGTTGAAAATATGAGAGTCCATATTTTTAATATATAAACTTCTCCCACACATGCCAAGATTACATACTTCAGAGAAAGACTTTCAAGTCCAGCTTGTTTAATTCAATTAATATTTTATATTGATATACATTTCATATTTTACACAATGTAGCACCTTGTAAATAGAAATAATCAGGTTTGCCAATAATAATGCCATAAAAATCCCAGATACAATCATCTGGATTGAATTTCTTAACCTTAGAAGGATAAAGTGCGTTCAAAGATTATCATTGCACATTGTATTGGGGTTTCCCTTCATAACATCTTATTTCATTTTTTAACAAAACATTTTTACCATGGTATTCCTTGGTTCTCGACTCAAAAATAGAGGTCTGTTCTGAAATGACTGCAGACGACAGTGGTGAAAAACAGTGCTAAATGCAAAACTAACCATATAATTGTGCATACATATACAGGCCTATCAACTTTTAAAGGAAAAGGGACTCTTTCCATATATTGTCGTTGACATCAAAGGTTGTGCACCCATCAACATCTGTGGTGTAAATTAATCTCTTATTTTCTAGACGTAGGATATGGGTCATTCCGTGTGAAGTCAACCAAACTTCTGGAAACTTCCCCGGCAATATTAAATGTCATGGATGTATACTTACTGAGTAATTCACTTTTTTGTAGAGGGTGGTCAAAACGACTAGGGTTCTAGGCAACAAAACAACCATTTTCACCTGAGATTTGGAACAGAAATTACTTTAGAAAGTTGGCAGCACCATTATTTTGGTTGGTCTATTAGTTAAATCTTATGACTTCAGTAATCTTTGTTGCATTTTATGCCTACAGAGACAGTAAAAAAAAATGGGGAAAAGCACTACTTTTTTGCAAGTTTGCATGCCTGCAACTCTAGAAGTACCATATTGAAATATCTGTCCTATTTTGGTTTTAATAAACTTTTTTTTTGGTATCTTCATTTTAAAGGCCCGATTATGTAATATTGGGATCCATGAGTAAATTGGTCAATTGAACACATTTTCAGTGTCCAAAAAACACATGTGGGTCACATTGCATACAGATGATACTTTTTTTGTTTTAAATATATGAAGAATATCTGAAAAACAAATAATGTTGAAACTAGAAATGTAGTTCGTTTTTTCAATCAACACAATTGCATAGAATATACCTGTCAGAAAGACGAATATTGTTTTTTCCAAAATTTGCGTGCCTGTCACTCAAAAATAATGAAAGATATCTTAATATGATTTCAGATTCTCAAACTTTTCTTTTGAAATCTTCATTTTCAAGTCCCCATATGGTTCAAGCCCATAAAGATTTGTGGATCTCAATGTGGCTCCATGTACAATTTGTTGTATTTAACCCATTTTAAATGGTCAACAACCAAATGTAGTTCACTTTGCACACTGCTGATACTTATTGCATTTAGTTGGGAATGTCTAAGGAATAAATAATGTTGAAATTAGAAATGTAATTTCCCTCTATTAAAACAAATGCATACAATATACCACCTCCTTGGCCCCGCAAGACAGGTTGGAGTTATTTACAATGATTTTTAAGAACATTCTTTTCTGGAATATGAATACTTCATAAAATTGATCCTAAGAACAATCTCAGGTGAAAAAAATTTAAGAACATTCTTTAGAATAGTTTTTAAGAATGCAAAATATTCTTAGCTATTTCCTTACATTATAAAATAAGAGGAAATTGGCAAAATAATTGTTTTTTTCAAAAATGTTTTATGAATTCGGCTTCCAAATCTAAAACGATATTAAGATATATTTAAGTATTGAATAAGAGACATGCAAACACAAGTGCTTTTCCCATTTTTGAACTTTCACTGTTATCAACAGATTTAACTAATAGACCTAGGCTACTAATCTGTGTAAAATCAAAATAAAGTCTAAAGTCATTTTTACCCCACTGTAATTTGGCTCAAAATCTCAGGCTAACATTTTCAAATTGACCCCAACTCTACAAAATTAAGTGGCTTACCAAGTAAATATGTATTCATCACATTTAATATTTTGGCTTTCTTCTTCTTCTGGTTGAGTTAAACACGGAATGACCCATATACAGTGTATCAAAGAAATTAGCATTCGATTACCAGTTGATATCAAGAAAACTCTACAACAATTTCCCTGGATTTCGTTAAATATCACAATGACATATCAGTCTGCAACTTTATTCACCAGGACAGTGATAAACCTTTAACCACTTTAAATCCTCTAGCGTGCCCCAGTGCAAGTACAGAATGGACAGGATGACCATGATGTGCATTATTTGGTGACTATTTAACCAGTAGTCAAACCGACCAGGACTGAAACGCTCAGGCAAGCGGGAAATATTGACGAGTCCCCCTACCAATGCCAAAGCATCCATGGTGAGGTAGAGATGGAGGGATGCGGGGCTTCCTTTGCCTGTGCCAGTCAGACGCAACAGAAAGAGAATGAAGCGGAACAATGCCTGCCAGGCGAAAGATTGCAGTCGGTGCACATTCTCCCGTGCAGTGACAGCGCAGTAAACACCATAGCCAGAGAGGAGGAGATATGCCAACATCGCCACACAACGAGAAGATGGGTTACACAACAAAGTTATGTAAATGATTGGCAGAGCACCTGCAAAAAGAAAAGTACAATGGATGCATTGAACTTTAGCCCTTGAAAGCAGCAATGATTTGTACAAGAATTGATCAATACATTCTAAAAAATAAAGGTCCATAGAAGAACCATTTTTGGTTCCCCAAAGAACCTTTAAAGGAGAACTCCGCGAACAATGAACCTTTGGTCTAATAAAACATCGGTACCTAGTCAATCGTTCTCTGAGATTTGTTTTCATGATAATCGAATGTAAAGAGTTTTATCTCTAAAAACTGTTTAGCGTATAATGCTAGCACTGGGGGCAAGAAAGACATCTTGGATGACATGGGGGTGAGTAAATTATCAGCAAAAGTTTTTTTAAAAGTGAACTAATCCTTTAAACTGCTGATCTTGTTACCTTACTATTAATAGTATTTTCACTATATTTCGGATAGTCATACCCGCTGCAGAGTTGATATTTACAGCCCGTTTAATTGAGCGGGGACGATTCATTTGTTAGGCTGTAAAATGAGTGACTCTTTCGAAATTCCCTATAAAATTAAAGGGAGGGTTGACTGCGATTTCACTTTTTTTCATTTTAAATAGTGTGTAATGTTGCTGTTGGTGCATGAACAGTATCTACAAAAATCAGGAAGTATAATTGCCTAAAAAACGACTCGATTGGGACTACAGCTGGGTTATGGTATGTCACTAACCTACACATTTGCATCAACCTCTCCCTCAGAATATGCAGAAAATGGCATGCGCATATTTCTGAGGCACGTCGACTCGTCGAGTGTGTTGTTCACGCAGCTGTCAGGTCTTCTGTGTTCGGGCTTCCCATGGACGCTATACTTCCTCAACAATGGATACAATTTATGTTTGATTATGTTCCTGAAAATGACGATCGTAATCTAGCGACTTCAACACTGGATTCAACAAGAAACTGTTACTAAAACATAAAGCAGTTCCGACTTTAAAACAAGAGGCAGCAGTTGTTGGGCCACAATCTGTAAGGAGGCTAAGACTTCATCATTTTAAATGTATTTGCATGTATAATTTAAGACGTAGCCTTGTGTTGTTGTTTTTTTCAAATGCCAGTGCCTTTATAGCCACTACTAGTTAGACTATGCTATTTTGTGTCTACGACAAACGCGTACAAACATTATGGACCTGAATTTTCTATAAGTACTAATGTTTAAACGTATTTTTCATGTATATATGCTTTATGACGTTATTTTCGATTTGATCAAGAACGTAAACATGCCAACGCTGTTTGACTATAACATTAGTAGCCAGTCAGTTGCTATTGTTGCCAGTCAGATGCTATTGTGTAAAACAAACGTGTATATGGTTAAAAAATTTAGCTAATTATCATTCAGAAACGTTTAGTAAGAGCCGTGTGTGGTGAGGTTCTTCATCGCGGCTTTCTCGGTCTGATTCTGCCTGAAACTGATACTGCAGTTCGACTCATATTTACATCTGGACCGGAGCTCATGACATATCCGTTTCGCCCGTAAAGGTAATGGGCGTTAACCTTCCGGAGAACGTGAGCGACAGTTTAGCCAATCACAACACACTGGGCCAAACTAACCAATCTGAGCTCACAACGTATTTCTGAGGGAATGTTTTCATAGAATCAGGAAGTGAACCGCTCGTTCAGGGGACAGAGGAGAGCGCGGCTGACAATAAAGGTGAAGTTTATCAAAAGTAAGACTTTTAAAAAAAGAAAAACCACGAATACATGTTATATTGCACCCCATAAATACAATCATGCAAAGAAAAAAAGCAGTCAACAACACCCCTCCCCCCTCTTTAATAATAATCCCCTTTGAGCTGTTTCCCTTACATCTCTGTATAGCCTAGTCCCTTTTGCCAGCTCACTAAATGAGCGAATGCCTTGTTTTCACAATGGGGCATAAAGTCACTTCAAAATGTTCACCCTTTCTGTTCCTCTCTTGTGGATTGAGCTGCCATCCTCCACCTGAAAGTCACTCACAGCTTTTCCACAAGCACTTTACCACCCCACCCCTCACGCATAAACCAATGCAATTTCACTGACACACAGATTCTTCTCTGTATTTCTCTTATAGCTTGCTTCCTAAGCTATTGCTTTTGTCCCTCTCTTGTAAGTCTTGCTAAATTCATAACATTTCATTCCAAATTTGGTAGGCACTCACCGAGAGTGTTGACAAGACAGACGCCAACCATGTCGAAGCACAGCAGTGTGTCATAAATATGTGCTCCACCTTCGTGGTTCATGAAGAGATGGTAGAAGACTGAACAAATGGTGGGAGACAGACAAGCCAGATAATGCACCACACCAATCCACCACTCATCCACTTCAGCCCATGGGATATTCACAGGCAAAAATAGCAAAAAACAGATGAAGGGGATACCTTACAGACAAAAAACAGACAATATAGATGTAATGCAATACAATGATGTTTGAGAGGTGTATCATAAAAGATAGATTTTAACATGAGTTCTAAAAAAAATGATATATGGATAATCAAGTAAAGCTTCAGTCCTGTGTGTGTTTATGTTGAAATATTACTAATGATGTAAAAGTTATTTTAGATTTTACAGCAAAAAGACAAGTAGAATTTTACTAAAATACTTTTTACTTCCTGAAAAAACTGACTGATGAACTATCAGTCAGAGGACAGAAGGTATTTTAGAGGCCTTAGAAATTTGCATATGAAATATTATACAGTAGGGTAAGCTTTATAGGGTTATTAGTAGGGCTGTGCAAAAGTTAATTGCGATTAATCGCATCCAAAATAAAAGTCTGTGCTGTATATAATTATTTTGTATATACCTATGAATGCATGTATATATTTAAGAATTATTTGCGCTTAAATTCTGTATATATATATATATAAATAGTAAATACATAATCTTATATAAATATAAATATTTTATAAATTAATAACACATTTTCTTAAATATATACATGCATGTGTGAGTATTTATATATACATATATATTAGCACACACAAATATTTTATGTAAACACAGACTTTTATTTTGGATGCGATTAATCGCAATTAATTTTTGCACAGCCCTAGTTATTAGTTAATTCTATTAAGTCCAATAAAATTCCTAAAATTGTTTTTAGTTCCTTCCAAAATATAGGCCCACCAAAGTGTTACTGCACTTTTACTGCTCACAGCAATTATACATTATCACTTCCAATGCAGCAATTCTCTAACGCGGATTAGATGTAATCCCACGTAATGCTATTTACAAGCCCTTCTGAACAGTGTAACTGAGTGAACCGTAGAGAAAGTAGCCCTGAATTACATGTTCACAAGGTTTCCCTCCTCTGTGCATGGGTGTTTCCCCGAACCTTGTTTCACTAACTCTCCCATCAGTGGAATAATGCAAGAAGTTGAATTTAACATCCACAAAATTACAATACAGCTCCCTATAAGGTTACAGTTGACCATATGTTAAACAATTTCTAGACATGATAGTATAAATTATGTTTTTTTTTTAAATGTTCGTACCATGTGTATAGATGTTTCCAAGTTCATTATGCAGATAGAACAAACTTCGCAGACAGTCTTTGGAAGTGGATATAGGCCGGTATCCTTTCAAGACATATTTGTTGAACTGAAGATGTGGTGGTGAATTCTTAAAATCCAGAAGTTTTGGCCCAGTAAAAAAATCCATAGCAGAAAAAGTTAAATATGTCTCGAATGTCCTTGACCAGTTTCATCTTCCTTTGGGAGAAAAGCCTGTAATCTCTATTGAATTTCTTAAATCAAGCTATAAATGCATAGTCAGCAAGGTTTAGCTAACTGAGCTAGTTTTAGCTTACTAGTGATGGTAAAAGTTACTTATTAAGATACCCATTGTCTTGGAAGTATTGCCAGGTAGAACTGCAGCAACTTGTTGCTTGCAAAGAAGCTGTGTAAATTTACTGCTACTTAGTGTCAGCCAATCAGCATGAAGCAGTCAGGCTCAGCAGAGGCGAGCTCATGGAAGATTACAGTTCCTTAAGTACAAACTCTAGTCTGCTGGTAGATTCGACACATCTGCTTTTTACTGACATTTATTTCAGAAACTGTAAATATGATAATCCTAAAAAAATTCTTTAAGCTATCCTAAAATCCTGGGTAAAACTGGATTTAAATTAAAGATTTAAATGAGGGTTGGATTTAGAGTATTTATTCGAAACCATACATAGCCTTGCAACAGAAATTAAACAGAAATAAATAACAGTGGCTTATAGAAGAAAAAAACACTTCTATATAAATACGTAAATGCATAAAAACATAAAACACAAGAAACATGGAGTTATGTGGAATTTTGAAATTTAAAAAGAAAAAGATGCATCAGATATAATTATATTTAATCTAAAATGTCTTTATTTGTACAAGCAGCTGTTTATTTTTATGGCAAGGTAACAAATATCAACAATACATTAAAATACAAGGAGAACAAAATACTCAAATGAAATGACAAAAAAATGTACAACATTCACAGAAACATTGTGTAAAAAAGAACAATCAAGTGAAGATACACATTCTTAACAACTTCCACTTCAAAATTATCCTAAGAAAAAAAGTTAGGCATGTGTTAAAAAAGTCACATTATTATTATTTAATATATATAAAATATACATTATTTTAAAATATAAATTATATATGTATAACTATATATATAACTATATTATAACTATATATATATATATATATATATATATATATATATATATATATATATATATATATATATATATATATATATATATATATATATACATACGTACATACATACATATACACACACTACCGGTCAAAAGTTTAAGGTAGGTAAGATTTTTTATGTTTTTAAAAGTAGTCTCTTCTGCTCACCAAGGCTGCAATTTTTGGATAAAAAATACACAAAAACAACACTGTGAAATATTATGACAATTTAAAATGACTTGTTCATGTTAATATATATTAAAATGTAATTTATTCCTCTGAAAAAAGCTGAATTTTCAGCATCATAACTCCAGTCTTCAGTGTCACATGATCCTTCACAATCATTAATATGATGATTTTATGCTCCAAAAACATGTATGATTATTATCCATGTTGAAAACAGTTTTTTTACATTTTTATTTCAGGATTCTCTGATGAATAGAAAGTTCAAAAGAACAGCTTTTATCTGAAATGGAAAGCTTTTGTTACATTAAACACTACCCTTTAAAAAGTTTGGGGTTAGTAAGAATTTGTATTTTATTTTTGGGTGAAATAAATAAGAAACTCAATACTTCTATTCATCAAGGATGAGTTACATTGATCAAAAGTTACAGAAAAGTCATTCATAATGTTAAATATTCAATGAATAAAAGTGTTCTTTTGAACTTTCTATTCATCAAAGAATCCTGAAATAAAAATGTAAAAAACTGTTTTCAACATGGATAATAATCATACATGTTTTTGGAGCATAAAATCATCATATTAGAGTGATTTGTGAAGGATCATGTGACACTGAAGACTGGAGTAATGATGCTGAAAATTCAGCTTTTTTTCAGAGGAATAAATTACATTTTAATATATATTAACATAAAAAATTCATTTTAAATTGTCATAATATTTCACAATATTACTGTGTTTTTTGTGTATTTTTTATCAAAAAATTGCAGCCTTGGTGAGACAGAAGACTTCTTTTAAAACATAAAAATCTTAAACCTAAATTTTGACTGTATTGTGTAAGTGTGTGTGTGTATATATATATATATATATATATATATATATATATATATATATGTATATATATATATTAGGTTTTATTAATGTTAAATGTGTATAGCTACACATTACCCTTACCTTGGTATTTATTTCCAAAGAATCCACTCAATTTGTATTTGCCTTCCTTTCCTGTTAAAAAGAACAACTTTTAAATGCACAAAGTTTAAAAATATGGCTAAATAAACAAACATGCCCTTACTCAAAAGGATCACACCCTTATCTTGATAGCTCCGCCCCACTGAATTCACAAACACACTACAGCACAGGCACCTCCCCCCTCATAAGTGGACACGCCCCTTACTGCTGAATGGCTTTAAGTGCGTATTGGTGCTCGGTCTGATCCACTTTTAACAGCGTTTCTCAGAAATCGGTTAATGCACCATTAAATCGGTAGGAAATGTTACGTAGCTTATTGCAGTGACAACAATATGATACAAATATCAATAATAAATATATAGTTGCACAATAATATTAATATGAATAGTATACATTCTGAAATTATCAAGCTGTTGTCAGTTGCAAAACAACTCTACACAAAAGGATTGGCTGTACACACGAAACGCAAGGGTGTCGTTTTCAGATTTATCCACCTTGGGACCCGGTTTCAAAAAATAGCGGTTTCACTCTCCCAAAACGCCGTATCCGTGTGGACGAAATGCCAATATGATAAAAAATGTATACGGATCCAGCAAAACGCGTCTTTCGTGTGGACAGGGCCTAAAATGTGTTGATCAAAAGAGTGTGTTTATTAGCATCTTACCGGTCTGCGAGTCTCCATTGGGCTGGATGTGCAACTTGAGATGCTGCTGGATGTGGATCTGTTGTGGTGTTGCGGGCTGCAGCAGAGTGGGCAGCTCAGGCTGAGGGATTATGGGTGAGACGGGAACAGGGTACACATCAGGAACAGAGACTGGGACCGTTGAGGAGCCGTCCAGTGAAAGGGTGGCGTCTAATGACGTGACAGCTGGGATGTGAGGAGAGGGGCCCACAGTGGGAACACCAGGGAATGAGACAACTGCAGGACAGTCAAGAAAGACATGGATTTAAGTTCTCTATCGATATATTTGAAATGGAAGAATGTACGGAGGATAGTTCAACAGCAACAGGGTCAGATATTTTGGGGTTTGGAAAAAATGCCACCAAAATGAACAAAAATGTCCCACAAATCCAAGATTAAGTGGATAAAATGCCCCTCTACAATTTCAGACTGATCTCATGAAGTAGCGTATGTATGACACGCCAATTCGTAATTCCATTTTGGCGTGCTATCAACACAAATAATAGTTTTTCAGTGTGTTTATGAAAGCCGATTCAACGTTATCTGTATATAAATATATGAACCTAAACCTACCCGTCACTGGGGTTAATAGCATTTATGAGTCATCCCCTACCATCCTAGGAAAAAAATATCGCTCCCCAGATGTAGATCTACATTTTGCTTCGTTTCGCACGGACATTTGACGGCGTGTACAGACACACGGAATCACTCGGACGTTAATGTCGTAGACATACACGCATACACGCGGATAGCTCAAAATGTGTATAGATAACACACCACTTGACTTGAAAGTGGCGTGTATGTTTACGCAAAAGTCATGATGTCATGTTGACAATTTAGGTAAATCCAACGCATTCTCGTCCTTTAGCGTCATAAGAACGCTTTATGACAAAACGGCGCTATACTACGCACATGGTACCCTTTATCATTTATATAACATGCACATGTGATGGGTAGGTTTAGGTGTGGGGTAGGTAGGTAGTCTCATATTGAGCTAAAGGATTTATGACGCCTTGAGTTCGCGTGTTATATAAACGATAAAGGGTACCATGTGCGTAATATAGCGCCGTTTTGTCATAAAGCGTTTTATGTGACGCTAAAGGATGAGAACGGGCTGGAAAGTTAATTACAACTGTTGCAAGTCATGTGAAATCTTTTTGCAGCATTGTGCATTACAACCAATCACATTTCTGTTGATTTTATAAATGCAATAGCCAATCAAAGGTGTTTAGATTATTCACGTCTGAAAAGCAGCTGAATCACAACAAAGTGCAGATATGATGTTAGACATTCATTTAGCAGTGTAAACAGCTTAGTGATTATAATAGATTTTGCTATAAGAAACGCTCCAAAGATGAAGACTTGTTTTTTTTTTAACTGTGAATAAACTGTTATTGTTCATGCTACTTAAAAAACAATGTAAAGTATTGATTATCTAATGTGTAATAAGCAATAAACTAATTCACAACCACCAGCTGGAGTGCCCATGATCTTTACCAGAGGACACTCCTTCCATCTGCTTTATCTCATCATGAACTACATTTCCCATAATCTATTTCCTGGACTCATTGTGGTTTGATTACTTCCACCTGTGTTTCATTATCTGGTTAGCTCTGTCTATTTAAGCCATGTGTATTCACTCTTACTTTGCAAAGTCTTGAATGCATTGCACCCGCATCTCAGAGCAGAGCTACAATAATTCATAAACGGTTCTTAGCTTGTTTCATCTGTGTAGCCAACCTAATATGATGTGCCATTTCCTCAAACACAAATGTTTTTGTATTATAATTATATCAATCAAAATGATTAGTTATTATAACAATATCAAGAGCAATTATCAACAATGATTTTTCATAATATTGCAGCCTTACCCTATAATGATTTTTTAAATATATATAATTTATGTAGGCTTTTTATTCATGCAATTGTTGTGTAACTACATATGCCACCTTTGAGCAGTGACACACAAATTTGTACAGTGTACACAGGGGCGCCGTATAGGGGGAAAAGTTAGGACAATTCCAAGGGCCCTGACTGACAGGGAGCCCATCAGGTAAAAACTTTTTAAAAAAAAATATATATATATATATATACTGTATATATATATATATATAAATATCATCATTGAGTATATTTCTATTAATAATAAATTGAACGATGTCTTTGATTTGACTTATTTTGGCAATAAAAGTTAAATATCCATATTGACCGACCACCCCATGTATCCGCATGAAATGGTTTGGTCCTGCCTAAGCGCGCGCATCGTTGACGGTGTTTTAGCAGACAGTCAATCGATGCACAGTGAAAGCGCAGGTGCGCTAGTAATACAGAGACCATAACGTCGAATAGTAAAATAAAATCTGGTTTCCAGAAAAGGAAAGAAAGAGAGAGAGGAAAGACTAAATAAAGGCTGTCGTTCTGCAGCCCAGTTTTTCTCAAAGAAAGGTGAGTAGCCTTTAGTCTGTGAGTGGTAAACCTGTTGTCCATAGTGAAATAAGTTAGCTAACTTAGCTGCAGGCTAGTGTTAGCCTACATTTCATCAACATTTAATAAGTGCAGGGAAACGTTTAGCAGTATATTCATATTGAATCATCCATCCCCCTTTTAGCAGATTTAGCAACAACAGATGAGTCAGCAGCACCCCAGTCTCCCCATACTAACTGCACCCCTCCCAGTCCCTGTCCCAGTGAAGAAGGTGAGCAACATTGTGTTGACTTAGCATCATTCCAGGGAGTATTTGTGGGGTTCTCTGTCTCTCTTGCTCTTTTTTACTGTACCAAAAAAATATGACAATCTCCTGTCTGTACAGTAGATACAGTTAGAAACAAGAAGTAGCTTACCTCAACATGCATGTAAGTTACAGACAGTATTAAAATAATCCAGTTTGATCTGTTCATTTAGACTGAATTTTGGCTGTAAATGACATCTATACAGACTTTATTATTTTCTATCATGAAGGGCAATTTGTTTGAGAAGCTTACACACACGCACACATTGTATCTAATGTATTTGTGTCAATGTTCTGTAGTGTTAGTGTTATTGGTGTATGGCATATTTTAAATATATATATATATATATATATATATATATATATATATATATATATATATATATATGTAGATGGCCCAATGTGATTTTTGTCATGGGGCCCAAAATTCATGGCAGCGCCCCTGAGTGTACATACAAATAAATGCTGTCAGATGCAGCCCTAGTTCCACCTTTGCAGTGTTGTGAAGTGGCTTTTTGTTGATGCTAATAATAACAGTATTCTGGTTTATTGAAGTAATTAGCTAAATTTTTAGTTTTTGACAAAGACAACACAGATACAGATACATTTAATGAGGTAATTATTAAAATTGGCTTAAAAAAGTCACTGGAAATCAATTCCGGAGGTAAATACTGCACTTAATGGAAAAGTTCATATCTGACCCTGGTCGGCACCATAAATCCTGCAATTATATAGATATTTACAGATATATAAATATATCTGTAAGTACAGGATTTTCAACATTCAGAGAAGCTGAGTTTTGAACATTACTTTTACCTTCTGGCTGTATTCTTCCATTTGTATAATCCCCAGTTCCTTCAAAAAAGAGGGTGAGAGATGTTTATATGCAGATTTACACACCTCATTCTGGTAGATATACATAGTATCAAAAAATGCTTGTACCATATTTCTCAATGGGTTGTGCATTTGCATTTCCAGCTTCTGGACCTTCAGGATGGGCTTCTGGAGCATCAGGATGGGGTGAAACCTCTCCATCTCCTGAATCAAGCACAAACACACAGAATTAATGTGTGAATATGGTAGATGGCAGAAAGTTAGTCAGTGGAGTGAGCTGTTATACTAATAATTATTACAGTGACGGCTCTATACAGGCAAAACATGAGGGAAAACTATATGAGAAAAAAAACTTCTCCTCATTCTCGTCTGCGTCCTTCAGTAGCCTTTGTGTTTTCTTCCATATGACAGCTTGCTGTTGCTGTCTTTGTTAGTGGTCTTTTGTGGATGTGGTTCAGTTCAGTAACACGACCAGTTCCATTCCACTGCACCACTTTTCCATTACTTTTCAATGTAAACCAGCACTAGAACATGACGTGTTTGACGGTTGTGCTTGCGTTTTGCATCTCACGCATGACACAGTGTTCTAAAAACACGGTGCTCAAGTTAAAATAGACATCTCATGACCTTGCGGTTTTTCCCCATTCCACTGCTTCTCTGATTTTAACTGCAAAAGTGTGTTCTGTGTGAACAGAACAGCCATAAGGCTTGCAGTGTGAATGTTTTTTATTGTATATACAGTACTGTGCAGAAGTCTTAGGCACACTAGTATTTTCGCCTCAAAGAAATGGTTTTAAGCCAGTTATTTATATATTTTGTTGTAGTGTCTCAGTAGGAAATATCAGTTTACATTTCCAGACATTAATTGTGCCATTAATTGTAATAATCCAGTGAAATTTTTGAATGCACAAGGATTCTGACAACAGCCAATGCTCCACACGGAGGTCAGATCTCACCATCATCGAGTGCATCTGAAATTATATGAAGAAACAGAAAAAACAGAGACTAAGACCAGAAGAACTGCGGCAACGTCTCGAAGGTAGTGCCTGCCTGCCTGCAAAGCTACAGTACTGTGAAAAAGTTTAAGGCACTTGTGTAAAAATGCTGTAAATGAGAATGTTTTCAAAAATAATGTCAATCATAAATAGATTTTATTTATCAATTCACTTTTATTAGTTAACTATTATTAACTGTTATTAACTTTAAACAGTTAACTAAATCAAATCAATAGGTGTTTAGTACCCTTTACGTTTAAAACAGCTTTTGTCCAGGTATTGAACATAGTTTTTAGTTTTGCAGGTAACGTTGCCACAGTTCTTCTGGTCTTAGTCTCTGTTTTTTCTGTTTCTTCATATAATTTCAGATGCACTCAATGATGGTGAGATTCGACCTCCGTGTGAAGCATTGGCTGTTGTCAGAATCCTTGTGCATTCAAAAATTTCACTGAAATATTACAATTAATGGCACAATTAATGTCTGGAAATGTAAACTGATATTTCCTACTGAGACACTACAACAAAATATATACAGTAAATAACTGGCTTAAAACCATTTCTTTGAGGCGAAAATTACTAGTGTGCCTAAAGGGGTCGCACACCGGACGCACAGCGCCGGCGCCGCGTCTAGGACAACAGAAGGTATCGCACACCGGACGCGCACTTTCTGATCAGTGTATGGCCAGCAATATTGTAATGTTTAATGACAGGAGATGAAGATAATGTCTGTTCTATGTAATTATTGTACAGCACAATTAAATACAATCGTTGCTGAGTCAGTCTGCAGTCTGAAAACTTTACCTCAGAGCATCCGTTAACTGAATGAATTGAGAATCTCACCTGAAAAATCCAATAACATCAGCAATTGTCATTCAAGCAGCTGATTTCTGTAAATGAATGCAAAACGAAATGTATATTGCAGGATAGGGCGAAGTCAGGACCCATCAGCAACGATTTGAGACAAAAATAATTTAAA
This sequence comes from Hybognathus amarus, assembly GCA_030378365.1. Lineage (NCBI taxonomy): Eukaryota > Metazoa > Chordata > Actinopteri > Cypriniformes > Leuciscidae > Hybognathus > Hybognathus amarus. The sequence continues at coordinate 48,913 of JAQIUQ010000264.1, read as the reverse complement.
TTTGATATAAAACTATGTAAATGGCGCTCTGTGGCGCTGCAGGGTTTTGAACACGGTCCTGAGCCGTCGCTGGGCGCCGCGGACAGACGCCGAATGGCGCCGCCGGTGTGTGTACACTCATAGAGAATAATGTGTTCGAATTTTAAAGACGTGGCGCTGCGCGCGCGCGCGCGCTGCGCGTCCGGTGTGCGACCCCTTAAGACTTCTGCACAGTACTGTATGTGACTCAGATTTGTTTTTGTCTTGACAGTGTGAACAGCACAATCCACATGGAATCGGATCTTTTCGATTCTGATTTGGGCCACTTCCATATGTGGTCCTATGTCCGAATAAAGGTCAGATGATTTGTAATCTGACCTAAGTCTGACCAGTCTTATCAGAATTCATGAGATTTTTAGAAAAGACTGTGTGGGAATTACTGTGTCTGTCCAGCATCTCTATGGTGAAGTTTAATTACTTCCAAAACAGCAAAGTTATCACCAAATGTAATGTAGCGTTAAGTAGAAAAGCTATATTATTTATTAAATTCACAGGGCTCCAGCTCAAAATAAGGTTCTGTGCTTCTGAATGAGAAGTGCAGTCTTATCTATATATAACATGGAAGGGAAGGAAGCTGTGTTTTTGTGTGAGCACATCAGGCATGTCTACAGTATATCATAATATGAGAGGAAGAAAAGTTATCTTCGTGGGTAAATGTTTTCCTCGCCTTGTGTGGTGGCTTGGATTTCCAATGGAAATCATAAATACGTGTTTAACAGTATTGGTCAGGGGCCGTATTCACAAAGAATTTTATCTTAACACTAGGAGTACTTCTAAATCTCACTAAAATATTTTAGCAAGGAGTTTTCTCTTAAATGTTATTCACAACGCATTTCAGACCTACTCTTAGTAAGGAAAAATGACAACTCCTAAACTAACAGTGAGTCTCTCGTTGCTATGGATGACGTCAATGTTCATGTACGAGCTTCCTCGCAATGATCACGGTGATTGGTTGTTAGATGACAGGGCCATCATGCGAAACATAACACAGCAACAAATCATGGAATTACGACATCTAAATATGTCTGTGTCCTACACAAAATAATAATAAGAAAAAAGTAATGTCATTGAAATGCATAGGCTATAGCATTATATAAGGCTATATAATGGCAGGCCCCATTGAAGTGTAATTCTAAAAAGGCAGAGAGAGAAAAGTCATGAATTAAATTATTCAAGGTAGCCTACAGGGCCTGCAGTGTTCACTTATCGCGTCTTTTGCGCGCTCAAGTTCGTTACTTTAAATGTAGGCGCGCGATATGTGCGCCCGTTTTTTCCAAGCGCGTCCGTATGGGGCGGTGCGCGTGACAAGAACCAACCGGAGCGCAACCGCCGGGAGAATGCGGCGCGCCTTGCGTTTTTAGGCGCTATATGTGAATGGTGCCTAATGCACTAATGAAAACCTTAACTTGCCTAAGAATGAAAAACGACACTTGCATTAACACTTGCTTCGTTAATTGACATTCTTTTAGCCTAACTAGACTATTTAAAGCAAGGACATGTTGCTTATATTGAAGTAATATAATAGTTGAATGATGGTGGATTATGAACTCGCCAAAATGGAAAAGAAAGCCCAACTGGATGCAGGATACTGCTGCTGGCCCAGTTGGTGCTAGAAAAATTTAAAAACATAATAAAAGTGAAATTCGGCACTGGGATTCCAAGCAAAACTAAGCATGAGACATGGGAAAGGATTTGTTTGCAGATGAATGCAGCATTCCCGCTTGTGTCGCGGACCCCGGACGACTGCGAAGGGCGCTGGTATGCTCTACAATCCTTTGTGAATAGGTCTTAGTGAGTTAGGAGTCTCTCGACTTATTTTAAGCTGTCCCAGACTTAGGTGCTACTTTTCAGGGCTAAAATGCTTTGTGAATTACTGTTAGTGAAAAAAATTAGGAGTCCTAAAGTTAGGAATGACACGCCCATTATTTTTAGGAGTTGCTCCTAAATTGGCCAGTTAGAAGCTACTTTTAGCCTTAAAATTCTTTGTAAATATGGCCCCAGATGTCCAGATATCAGATATGTATCTCATTTTAAAACCATATTTGCATGTGACTCAGAACAGATAAGAAAACAACCCCAGAATCAAATGCAAAACTTTCTGTTAACACGTTTAACAATATCCTGAGTAAAAACTACGAAGTGTAAACAGACTAAACTTAAATGAACATAGATATCTGTATATCTCAAAATACAACTAACCATATTGGTCAATGGCTTTCTGTCCATCAATCTCAGGACCTTGATGCAAAGTCTCCAGGCTTCTGTTTTCTGTAAAGAAAAAAGAAAAGAGAGGATTCAATGATAGCAGTAAAACTTCTGAGTTTAAATTCAAATGAAAACAACAATCTCTTCGTTCAACATTTTCCTCATTTAACTTTTGGAAAGTATTTCAATAGTTTTTGCTTGATTAATAAACAGTGTTCTAAATAAATAGGAGATGAACGTACCATCAACAGACTGGCCATCAGTCACTGGGCCAAGGAGCTCATATGACACTGCTGGATTACCTGTAAACCATACAGTGATTTTTACCAAGGGCAAGTACAAAAAAATTGTATGCCATTTGACAATTCACATGCAAAGCAATGATGAAGAGAATCTTTAAACTAGAGTATCAATAAGTAAGGTAAAAAAAGATAATAATCGCACCATAGTTAGCATCGCCACTGAAACTGATTGTTTCTGGATTATACAGAGATTCTGGAGAACCTACAGAGAGAAGAAAGGATGGACATACCTATCAGTACAGTAGTATTATGACATTAGTGGCGTTGTCATTTAATCATCTTTTTAAGAAAATAACTCACCTTGACCATATTTTCCAGACACAGCATCAGGCCTGAGATCAAGTGGCTGACCACCATTTTGAAGACCCTTTTGTCCTGAGAGAGAATTACAGTACAATGTCATCATTTCTAGAAATCAGACAAGACAAGTTGGAAAAGACATAACAGTCTCTTATTTGCCAAAGTATTTGTCACTACCATATCCAAGTGGTTGGCCATTGTAGGGTAACCCTCCAAAATCTGAAAATACAGAAACTTAGATTTTACAATATCTTACAATAAAAATGTGCTGTATGATCAGACAAAATTCTTTATTAACTTACCATATTTACCAGGGGAATTGGCAACAGATTCAGGAAGTAAAGGCTGAGAGTTATACGGTAAACTACCATGTCCTATTTTGGGGTAAGAGAACAAAAATATAAATAAGATGCAAGGGTTCCCAATTGTCATGTTAGTTATTCCATCAAATATTGATTTCAAAAGTAGAGATCTTAAAGCTGCAGTCCGTAGCTTTTTTGGGGTTAAAAATGATCCAAAATACATATGAGAAAATACATAACCAGTCAGTGTTAAAACTGCTTGCCTTTGCTCGAATTCAAAAACGGTAAGCTTGTAATAATGTTAATAATAATTATAGTGGTACTGATGGATTTCCACGGAAATTAGAGCATGTCTTTGCGTCATTACGTCACATCTGTACACATAAAGGAGGATTCTCGGTAGTATAAGCTATACTGCAGTGAGGTTCAAACGACAATCACCGGTGACAACTAGAGATTCACCCGCTGTAAAATGCATATCGGAGTGGCTACAGAAAAAAAAGAGACTGCAACCGGACCCATGCGAAAACATGGATACATATCGGAAGGAACAATACATGTAGGTCACGCAATGCTGATGTTGTTAACATTAACAATTTGAGGACAACATATTGATTTGCACGGTTTTGCGTGATATGATAACTTAAGCGATTGTTAAATTTAATCAGCGCAATTTACAGCAATGTCAGAACCAGAACAAAGGTGGATGTTTCTTACTAGTTCAAATGACATTTTCTGGTGACAATTATTATGTTGGTCATACTTCCAAAACGAATAATCTGTGATTCTGAATGCCAGTATCCACACGGTGACTGACAGCCGCACACTCTCTTCAAACATTGTGTTCATCCACGTTGTGCCGTGTTGAGGGCTGAAGTACAACTCACGTAAAGTTGATAATTCCGCGAATGACTGCAATTGCAGATTTTGAACAGAGATGGCAACAAAGAGGAAAAATGCCAGACTGCAGCTTTAAAGAATACAATTTTGTACAACTTTTAAATGTTTTATCACAATTTTTTTTTTAAGTAACTGTTCATTTCTACCACAATCTGTAGTGAAATTCTACAAACTGCCTGTCAACTGATAAATGCATACAAAAAGTTACGAAAAAGTGTAAAGGAATATCAAAACATCTAATCTTCACCATATTTTCCAAATGCTTTAGGATTGTAGGGTTTGGCTCCATAGCGCTGACCATCATTCCCTATGAGAAAGATGCACATAAATCCATGTGTTTAGTCAGGATTACAGTTAGGGTCAATACTAACTCAAATATTATAAAGATAGCATACCATACTGTCCAGAGGGGTTTGTTTGATATCCATTTGGGAACCACCAAATGGAAGTCCACCAATTCCTGTAAAAATACGACCTTGCTTATGAAAACTGAGTAAATGCAAGTGTGCAGCATTTCTGATGAGTCGTTTTTAATATGAGCTGATAGGTTTCTTCTTACACTTACCATATTTCGCTTAGATTTTCCCTTAAATCCTGTTGGTTGCTCACCTTGTGGTCCAGCTATCAGAGTAACCAAAAGAGTAAATATTAATGAATATATAATCTAACTGTTTCTTCTAAATGTCTAGCACAGAAAACAAAAGGGCAAATGTACTTACTACACACAATTTTACTTAAACAGGTCTTGTGAAATGTAGCATACTACTGTGTCAAGCGTTTATCGTAGCATATGGCATATTGTTTCACTTAAACAACAACAAAAAAGGCAGAATACATTGTTTACTATGTTAGTAAGCAGAACTACATTCTGAATCACAAAGGTAAAGAAAGCACTGTAATTATTCAAAAAGATACAGGTGTATTTTTTTTTGAAACATAGACCTATTTATTTATTTAAGCAAAACTTAAAAGCATTAATATCTAAATATCTATTTATTATTTATTTTGTTGTAGGATATGGTATTGCACTAAAATGCCCAGACTATTGACACCCAAGGACTAAAGCATATATTTAATAAAAGCACATGTGAATTGTGTCCATGTTAAAAGAAAAAGATGTATCCATAGTGAAATATTCGAACCTGGATTTTTCAATTGGTTTCCATAGCCTCCATTACCTGTAAAGACAGCAAAATGAGGGTCAAATTTTTAATAATTTTAGACAAGCAAACACCTTGATATAGACATTGCAAAGATGAAGCCAAATAATAAGTGATTATAATTACAATAAAATGTGTTTTGTAATGCTTTACCTGCTTTGTAGCCATTATTCATACCATGAGCTGGATAACCACCCATTCCTGCTCCATAGCCTAGTGAAATATTTTTATCCAAAGTGGTTAAAATTCTGTTATGGTTAGATAGATAGTTAATGTTTATATGGAAATTAATGCACCTGGTTGTGATGCAACTTCTCCTTTTCCATTTGGATACCCTGTAAAACACATTTTTAGTTTTAGAGCGAATTATTAATATTATTATTTATTTATTTTTTTTGCTTGGTCTTCACAACTGTTTAGAAGTCAAAGTAAACTGACTTTGACTAAAATGTACACCAAAATCTCATATTTTTATTGAATGGCGTCTTTAAAACTTTAAGATTTTTTGTAAGCATTGCCTATAATTTATCATTTATTTGACAATAAACAAGTGGGGGGTAAAAGAGAGTTCACCAAGACTTGGAAGTTTGACCCATTGTCCATTAGGTTGTCCTCCAGGTCCACAATCTAAAAAATATATAAATAAATAAAAATCTACAATGAAATAGTTTGATATTTATCCAAATGTAGTTTTGGGTTATAAGAGCCCAGCTAATTTGATGTGATTTTATGTAATATCAATGGATTATTATTTCAGGATGTACCAGGCTTTGAAGGTATAGCTCCCTGCATCTGTCCATTTGGTTGTCCTAGATGAGTGAGTTCTGTAGAAAACAAACAAGTTATCAATAAACTAAATTTACTTATCGAAGTTAAGTTGCCCAGATATCACTATCTGAGTTGTTATACATGCATAATGTATTAGAAAGCAAATTGTTGGGAGAATGATTCCAAGAGAAATTCAAAAACTAATTTAAAACTATTTTCGAATTTGCCGTGTGGGGCTAATTCGTATGAATTAATACAATCTCATTCGTGCATTTTTATATGATTTGCTTACGCTAAAGTAATGCGTATTTTTAGGAGTTGGACCTTCATGCTTAATTTTTTCTAATAACATTGTTTTTGTATGATTCACATTGTACAAAATCACCACCTCATGACGTTTTCCGTGAAATCAGGTTGAAAATTCAGGGTTTTATTAAATGTCTCAATTTGTTAAAGATCTGTTAATACTTTTGGGTGGTGGAGGGTAAATATGTATGCCCTACATTTCTTGTAAATGCATGAGCTTGCATTTATGAACTATTTGTACAATAGTTTTAATCAAAACTGTTTGCATCGCAGCCATCTTCTAGAAATCTAGTAGGGATCAAAATGTCCACCTATTTGCTTGGACTGATTAAATATAAATCATAAAAATCCAGCCTACTTTAAGTCTACTTGCTCATTGTGAAATTGAATTAGTGAAAGGTTTTGAAGACTATCAATCCAATCAATGTAGAACATTAGATGGTTCTAAAATCTAAAATGTGTAACAGCCAAAGTAGAGTTTAGCACCAAAGTTTACAACAATATAACAAAGATTAGTCTGAAAAATAGCTAAGAATATGTTTGACTTCAAGCTGACAGGACAGCAGAAGATAAGTTCTAATATAGGACATATTAATTAGCCATTTTGAGATAACATTTACATTAATCACATTTTTTCTGTAACAACACAATTAATTTCTAAATGTGAACAATATTTGCAGAACAATGTCAGGTGAACTGGATTAATGAATAAAATGGATTAGTACAAAAGCTAGAACAGCAGTGAATTGATGCAGAAAAGTAGAGAAAAAGTGGAATAAGGGAATTTTATACAGTTGTGATTTAGGTTGCAGAAGTGGTGTAGCTTCAAGCTGTTATATGGTTTCAGGATTATGATATAAGATTTCAGTGTGAAACTATAAAAGTTTACCAGGATTTGCCATTGGATTCTTCATTTGAGGCACAGGCTTGTTTGACTGAATCTTGAATTGTTGCATCTCGAAGTTAATTGAGCTGATCCTGGCACTAATGGCTCCTGTGAAGTAATACTGGCTTGTGGTAACACTGGCCTTATGTTTTGTTCCTGTGAAAGGACTTGTTCCTGCTCTAGTGCAACTGTCTGTGATGTTTGAGGAATGGGAGCTGATTCTGCAGTGATTGATTGAGGGGCTCCTGTTGCAACTGGTTTATAAGCTTTACTAGGTTTATATGAACCAGGACCTTGCATAAATGGCCTTGGAGCAGGCCAAGAGTTGGGGGCTTTGCCCTGTGGATGAAGATTTTGTTCCCTTTGTTTGTTGCAGAACTGGTGAAAGACCTTTAGTTTGTTCTGGAAGCAATCCTGTATTTGACTCAGGTCCAGATAGTGGTAAAAAGCCCTTGGTGTTAGATGTTACTGGGAGATGACTTTGTCCTTCAGGGCTTAAAATCTCTCCTTTAGGTCCATTTCCACTGGAAGCACCCTGTTTTCCAGTTGTTACAGGCATATAACCTAGAAATCAAAGCAATTTTACTTCAAACTTACATTAACAATTCAATATGACAAACTCACATGCCGACACATAACATGCATTTCTAAATGACAGAACTTCTATTCATGTCATGTGGAGGAAGTAAATAATATCCACTTTAAATAATCATGATTTTACCTGAATTAGCTGCTTTATAAGGTCCTTTTGACATATAGCCAGGAACACCATAACCTATAGATCACAAGATATGTAATGTGTTATAACTGCAGGTTTTACATTTGACGATGTAGACGAGTTTGTTTGTTTAAAACTGGACCTAAAATTATGTACACTGAAAAATGCAGAATATGGTTTTAAAAAGGTAGAATATTAAAAAAACAACAGAAACACCACATGTCTACATACCTATAGTGCATTTCCCCTATAAAACCTATTCATCCAAATGGGAATCCACTACAATGGTTTATAAATAAAGAATTCACTTAATGCACGGATATCTCATATGTGCAGTGGCTTTGAAAATGGCTTATCCAACATGATTTTAGAGCCAAAAATAATGTTTTATAATAGTAATGATGTCATGCTATTTACCATTAGGCTTGGCTGCTTGTCCAGTTGAGGGTCCAGCTTTAGCACCATATCCTTTGAAGCAGACCCAACACGCATAAGATTCAAATAATACAGAAAAATCTGACTAAGTAAAAATACATTTAAAAAAAAAATAAACTTTTTTTTTGTTACCTTGTTTAGGTCCCTTGGTTCCACCATTGGGATACCCCATATTTTGAAGTGAGGAGCCTAATTCAGAGAAAACTACTTTAATCAAGTGTGATATCCTCAGTTCTTTTCAGAATTCAGTATTTTCCACACACTAATAATTACACTGATGAGCTGGTCCAGTGTATTACCTGTATTAGGTTGGTTAGCTGCACCTCCATTAATATATCCTCCATATCCTAAAGAAAACCAATCACAAATCAGTTTAGAGGTTCTCCAGTTACCTCAGTTTACAATATAGACCTTTAGTGCATTACTCATAATATACAACTCTTCCATCGATAATATATTTTGTTAATGTAAATGGTGCTACACCACAGTTGGTTTATTAATAAAGAATTATGAATTAACTAATGTGCAATCAAATGTGTACAGATGTCATATTTTACAGTGGTTTCAAAAGCAGCCTATCCAACCAGATTTTAGAGCCACAAACCATTTATAATAGTTTTATAGTAGTAATAATTAAATGCTCTTTACCATTAGGCTTGGTTCCTTGTCCACTTGAGGGTCCAGCTTTAGCACCATATCCTTTGAAGCAGATGCAACACACATAAGAATAAAATGATACGGAAAAAGCGGACAAAAAAAACACAACATGCACATTACACACACAAAGAGTTCACCTGGTTTAGGTCCCTTGGTTCCACCATTGGGATACCCCATATTTTGGAGTGAGGAGCCTAATTGGAGAAAAGTACTTTGATCAATTGTATTATCCTCAGTCCTTTTCAGAATTCAGCATTTTCCACACTTAACTAATTGCACTAGAGCTGGTGATATCCAGTGTATTACCTGTATTAGGTTGGTTAGCTGCACCTCCATTAGGATATCCTCCATATCCTGAACAAAACCAAACCTAAATCAGTTTAGAGGTTCTCCAGTTACCTCAGTTTACAATACAGACTTTAAGTGCCTAATAAACAATTCCTCTACGAATAATATACATTATTAATTATAATTATTAATTATTTGGGCTACACTACAGTTGGTTTATTAAGAGAGAATTCAATGTGGAATAAAAGGTATGCGAATATCATATTTTACAGTGGCTTCTAAAACAGCTTATCTTACTAGATTTTAGAGCCAAAATTATAGCATGTAATAATCACATGGTAATAATAATATTTACCATTAGGCTTAGGCTCCTTGTCCATTTGAGGGTCCAGCTTTAGCACCATATCCTTTGAAGCAAACCACACACGCACAAACGATTTTCAAATAATAAAGAAACTTCATTTGATCCTGCGAACCTAAACAACTTTTATCCTACTTCTGCACTACCCTTGTTTCGAAGGTGTTGGAATTTTTTTTTTTTAAGTTTAATGGAATTTCTGAAAGATTTCAATCTGGTTTTAAGTCTGCTCTCAGTACTGAATCTGCCCTCTTGAAGGTTTTAAATGACATTTATCTATCCACTTTACTCTGTAGTTCTTGTACTCTTAGATCCATCAGCAGCCTTTGACACTTTTGACCCTGATTTAGAGTATATCATCTATTCTAGAGTATTATGCAGGAATAAAAGTTCTCGATCCTCCAGTAGTTCCAGTCCTATCTCTCTGATTGAAAATTCCTTGTCAAGTTCAGGCTATATTTCCACTTCTGTTGGGCATCTAACCTGTGGTCTTCTTCAAGGATCTATCTTGGCGCCTTCTCTCTTTCTCTCTACATGTTACCATTGGGCACCAGTTTAAGAAGATACTGAGTATCTTTTCACTGTTATGCGGACAATCCACAAATATATTTAACAATCAAGAGAAATTATCCTTTTGCTTTTTCATCAGCATTACTAAGTTGCCAAGATGAAATTAAATCTTGGCTGGCGCAAAATGTTTTCTTTGTAAATGAAATCAAAACGGAGGTGAATCAGGTGATCGTTTTTGGGCCCACTGTTAATTTTCAGGCTGCTACCTTCAATTTAGGCCTATCTTTTAACTTTTAGATCTTCATGTGTATGAAAACTGGGCGTTTTACTAAATATTTAAACTTTGATAAACAAATTTCCTCTGTAATAAGCTTTTATACGTTTGTTTGCTGTCTAAAGTCAAACCTTTTCTTAATCATAAAACTCTAAAGATGGCTGTTCATGCTTTTATCACCTCATGTTTAAACTACTGCAATTCACTTTACTGCGGGATTTCAAAGTCTCAAATTGCTCGTCTTCAATTGCAAACTGTTGCTGCGAGATTCCTTTTTAATAGCCGTAAAAGCACCCATATCCCCCTATTCTGAAATCACCTCAATGGCTGCCCATTAATTTCAGAACTGATTTAAAATCCTTTCATGTTTTTTTTTAAATCTCTACATAATCAAACCCCCATCATGAGCAACCATATACTCCTTTTAGAAGTATGAGATCGAGCGACAAGTACCTGTTATTAGTCCCACATTCCAGATTCAAACGCAGATGGGGATTGGAGCATTTTCTGTGGTTCCATGGCCTATAATTAAGGTTGGTTGGTTTCACAATTCCCAGTCTGATGCTGTTTTTGCCACCCTGGTTCTTTCTATTATATATTTGAGTCTGCTACTGCCTTGCCACATTTGATTTACAATTTATCTATTTTTTGAGTCTGATACTGTTTTTCCATTTTCTTTTTTATCTGAGTCTGATACTGTTTAGCCACTTCGGTTTCAGTATTTTATATTTGAGTCTGATACATTTTCGCTACTCCTGTTTTAAGGCTGCTCTTATCTTTGCTGCACTTATTTGTGTTGTGTTGTTATGCAGGCGCTATTTACTTTTAATTCTGCTGCTCTGTACACCACTTTGGTCAGCCAGTGGCTATATGCATAACTAAAAAAAAAAAAAAAAAAAGCATTTACCTGGTTTAGGTCCCTTGGTTCCACCATTGGGATATCCCATATTTTGAAGTGAAGAACCTACATAGAGAAAAGTACTTTAGACCAGTGAAATATCATCATTCTTTTTAGATTTAAGTATTATCCACATCATAATTACACTGTAGAGCTGGTGACATCCAGTGTATTACCTGTATTAGGTTGGTTAGCTGCACCTCCATTAGGATATCCTCCATATCCTGAAGAAAACCAATCCTAAATCAGTTTAGAGGTTCTCCAGTTACCTCAGTTTACAATACAGACCTTTAGTGCTTTACTCAAACAACTACACCAATAATAATATAGATTATTCATCTAAATGGGGCTACACTACAGTTGGTTCATTAATAAAGAATTCAATTAATGGGCAATCAAACTAAAGGTGTGCAGATATATATTTACAGTGGCTTTAAACATGGCTTATCCAACATGATTTTAGAGCCAAAAATAATGTTTTATAATAGTAATGATGTCATGCTATTTACCATTAGGCTTGGCTCCTTGTCCATTTGAGGGTCCAGCTTTAGCACCATATCCTTTGAAGCAAACCACACACATAAGATTCAAATGATATGGAAAAAATCAGACAAAAGAATAAAAACACAACGTATTACATACACAAAAATAGTTTACCTGGTTTAGGTCCCTTGGTTCCACCATTGGGATACCCCATATTTTGAAGAGAAGAACCTAATTAGAGAAAATTACTTTAAACCAGTGTATTATCATCAGTTATTTTCAGAATTCAGTATTTTCCACTGAAATAATTACACTTTAGAGCTGGTGATATCCAGTGTATTACCTGTATTAGGTTGGTTAGCTGCACCTCCATTAGGATATCCTCCATATCCTGAAAAAAAAAATCTCAAATTAGTTTAGACTAGAGGTTATCCAGTTACCTCAGTTTACAATACAGACCTTTAGTGCTTTACCTCTAATAAACAACTTCTCCACCAATAATGCAGATTATTCATTTAAATGGGGCTAAACTAGATTTGGTGTATTATAAATAGGTAAATTTAATTAATGTGTAGTCAAACTAAATGTGTGTGAAGATCATATTTTACAGTGTCTTTGAATGCAGCATATCCAACTGGATTTTAAATCCAAAACTGTTTTTAATAGTAATAATGTCATGCTCTTTACCATTAGGCTTGGCTCCTTGTCCACTTGAGGGTCCAGCTTTAGCACCATATCCTTTGAAACAGACACAACACACATAAGATTCAAATGATATGGAAAAATCAGACAAAAGAAATGAAAATAAAATGCATACACAAAAAGCATTTACCTGGTTTAGGTCCCTTGGTTCCACCATTGGAATACCCTGTATTTTGAAGAAAGAGCCTAATTAGAGTAAAGTACTTTAAACCAGTGTATTATCATCAGTTCTTTTCAGAATTCAGCATTTCCCACACTGTAATAATTACACTGTAGAGCTGGTGATATCCAGTGTATTACCTGTATTAGGTTGGTTAGCTGCACCTCCATTAGGATATCCTCCATTTCCTGAACAAAACCAATCTCAAATCAGTTTAGAGGTCCTCAGTTTACAATACAGACCTTTAGTGCTTTATCCCCTAATAAACAAATCAATAATATACATTATAATCAAAAATTGGGCTACACTAAAGTTGGTTTATTCATAAATAATTACATTAATGTGCAATCAAATGTGTTTGTATAGACTATAATATTTACAGTGGCTTTGTATGTGGCTTATCCAACTGGAATTTAGAGCCCAAAACGGTTTTATAATAGTAATAATCACATGCTATTTACCATTAGGCTTGGCTCCTTGTCCATTTGAGGGTCCAGCTTTAGCACCATATCCTTTGAAGCAAACCACACACATAAGATTCAAATGATATGGAAAAATCAGACAAAAGAATAAAAACACAACATATTGCATACAAAAAAAATAGTTTACCTGGTTTAGGTCCCTTGGTTCCACCATTGGGATACCCCATATTTTGAAGAGAAGAACCTAATTAGAGAAAATAACTTTAAACCAGTGTATTATCATCAGTTCTTTTCAGAATTCAGTATTTTCCACTGTAATAATTACACTTTAGAGCTGGTGATATCCAGTGTATTACCTGTATTAGGTTGGTTAGCTGCACCTCCATTAGGATATCCTCCATATCCTGAAAAAAATAAAAAAAATCTCAAATTAGTTTAGACTAGAGGTTCTCTAGTTACCTCAGTTTACAATACAGACCTTTAGTGCTTTACCTCTAATAAACAACTTCTCAACCAATAATGCAGATTATTCATTTAAATGGGGCTAAACTAGATTTGGTGTATTATAAATAGGTACATTTAATTAATGTGTAGTCAAACTAAATGTGTGTGGAGATCATATTTTACAGTGGCTTTGAATGCAGCGTATCCAACTGGAATTTAAAGCCAAAACAGTTTTTAATAGTAATAATGTCATGCTCTTTACCATTAGGCTTGGCTCCTTGTCCACTTGAGGGTCCAGCTTTAGCACCATATCCTTTGAAACAGACACAACACACATAAGATTCAAATGATATGGAAAAATCAGACAAAAGAAATGAAAATAAAACACAAATAGTTTACCTTGTTTTGGTCCCTTGGTTCCACCATTGGGATACCCTGTATTTTGAAAAAAAGCCCAATTAGAGTAAAGTACTTTAAACCAGTGTATTATCATCAGTTCTTTTCAGAATTCAGCATTTCCCACACTGTAATAATTACACTGTAGAGCTGGTGATATCCAGTGTATTACCTGTATTAGGTTGGTTAGCTGCACCTCCATTAGGATATCCTCCATATCCTAAACAAAACCAATCCTAAATCAGTTTAGAGGTTCTCCAGTTACCTCAGTTTACAATACAGGCCTTTAGTGCTTTGTCCCCTAAACAATTCCTCTAGCCTACCAATAATATACATTATTAATGTAAATGGGGCTATTGGTTTATTAATAAAAAATGCAATTAATGTCCAATCAAAGGTGTTTGTATATCATATATTACAGTGGCTTTTTATGTGGCTTGTCCAATTGGAATTTAGAGACAAAAACTGTTTTAATATGGTAATAATCACATGCTATTTACCATTAGGCTTGGCTCCTTGTCCACTTGAGGGTCCAGCTATAGCACCATATCCTTTGAAGAAGACCCAAACACATAAGATTCAAATTATACAGAAAAATCTGACAAAAAACAAAACAAACAAAAAAATCACAACATACGCATTACACTCAAACACACAAATAGTTTACCTGGTTTAGGTCCCTTGGTTCCACCATTGGGATATCCCATATTTTGAAGAGAAGAGCCTAATTAAAGACAAAGCACTTTAAACCAGTGTAATAGCCTCAGTTGATTTTTCAGAATTCAGTATTTTCCACACTGTTATAATTGTACTAAATCTGGTGTCGTCTTCTGTCTCTTTTGCAACCTCATCATGAACTCCATTTCCCAGTACCCATTGCCTGGCGCATTATGCGTGATTCTGTTCACCTGTGTGTGATTACCTTGTTTAGCTCTGCCTTTATAAGCCCTGTGTTTTCACTCGTTCTTTGCAAAGTCTTGTTTGGGTTACAACTGCAATTCTGAGCTTTCTTTTCAGGTCATTGGTTTTGATCTTTTGCCTTTTCTTTGGATTACCTTGTTTGCTTGTGTTTCTTGGACGTTATTTTAGACCCTGTGCCTGTTTATAAATTATAACTGTTAATTAGCCTAAATAAAGGCTGAGTTTGGATCTTCAACCTGTGTGTGTCAGAACAGATTGTAACAGCTGGTGATATCCAGTGTATTACCTGTATTAGGTTGGTTAGCTGCACCTCCATTCAGGATATCCTCCATTTCCTGAACAAAACCAATCCTAAATCAGTTCAGAGGTTCTCCAGTTACCTCAAGTTTACAATACATACATTCAGTGCTTTATCCCCTAATAAACAATTCCTCTACTAATAATATACAATATTAGTGTAAATGGGGCTACAATGCAGTTGCTTTATTAATAAAGAATTTAATGAATGTGCAATCAATGGTGTTTGTGTAACATATGGCTTTGAATGTGACTTATCCAGCTGGAATTTAGAGCTTAAAACTATGTTTATTAATAGTAATATTAAACAAATGTTATTTACCATTAGGCTTGGCTGCTTGTCCATTTAAGGGGCCAGCTTTAGCACCATATCCTTTGAAGCAAACCCAACACACATAAGATTCAAATGATATGGACAAATCAGACAAATGAGACAAATACACAACTTAGTTAACCTGGCTTAGGTCCCTTGGTTCCACCATTGGGATACCCCATATTTTGAAGAAAAGAGCCTAATTAGAAGAAGAAGAAAAAAACTTTAAACCAGTGTAATATCCTCAGGTTTTTCTCAGAATTCAGTATTTTCCACACTGTCAATGTCACCAGCTCTAGAGTAATTATGACAGTGTATTACCTGTATTAGGTTGGTTAACTGCACCTCCATTAGGATATCCTCCATATCCTGAACAAAACCAATCCTAAATCAGTTTAGAGGTCTCCGCTTACCTCAGTTTACAATTTAATGCTAATTCCCTAATAAACAACTTCTCTACCAATAATATCGATTTGCTTCTAAACTACAGTTAGTATTATTGTGAAGAAATTCAATTTATGTGCAGTCAAACTAAAGTGTGCAGATATAATATATTTATGGCTTTGAACACCACTTATCCAATGGAATTTAGAGACAGAAACTGTGTTATAATAGTAATAATGTAATGCTATTTACCATTAGGCTTAGCTCCTTGTCCATTTGAGGGTCCAGCTTTAGCACCATATCCTTTGAAGCAGATGGGACACACAATTCAAATGATATGGAAAAATCAGGACAAAGGGGGAAAAGAAATAATAATACACACAAATAGTTTACCTTTAGGTCCCTTGGTTCCACCATTGGGATACCCCATATTTTGAAGAGAAGAGCCTAATTACCAGTAAATAAAAGTACTTTAATCAAGTGTAATTTTCTCAATTCCTTTCAGAATTCAGCATTTCCCACACTGTAATAATTACACTGTAGAGCTGGTGATATCCAGTGTATTACCTGTATTAGGTTGGTTAGCTGCACCTCCATTAGGATATCCTCCATATCCTGAAAAAAACAAAAACAATCTCAAATTAGTTTAGAGGTTCTCCAGTTACCTCAGTTAGACCTTTAGTGCTTTACCCTCCAATGAACCATTCCTCCACCAGTAATATAGAAACATTTTACAATAGATCTTGTTTGTTAACATTAGCAAATATATTAACAAACATTAACTAAAATAGAGCAATAGATTTATACAGCATTTATTGACCTTTGTTAAATGTTAGTTATTAAAAATGTTTATGTTGTTCCACAGTAATGTTAACAGATTCAACTTTTGATCTTACAATTGAATTAGTGAATGCTGAAATTTTGTTTATAGTTTGTTCAAGTTAACTAATGTGAAACCTTATTGTAAAGCATTACCTTAATCTAAATGTGCACAAAGTTTACCTGGTTTAGGTCCTTTGGTTCCACCATTGGGATACCCTGTACATTGAAGAGAAGAGCCTAATTAGTGAAACATACTTTTAAACTTGTTTAATATCCTGAGTTCTTGTCAGAATTTATTTCTCCACACTGTAATAATAACACTAATAAGTAGAATCAAATTTATTTAAACATCCAATATAATCACCTGTATTGGGTTGGTTAGCTGCACCCCATTAGGATATCCTCCATATCCTAAACAAAACCAATCCCAAATCAGTTTAGAGGTTCTATGGTTAGCTCAGTTACAGACACGTTATATTAGTTGATTACAGATAAGGAAGTTGACTAAATAAAATTCTATATACCTTGTTTGCTTTGTGTCTTGGTTGCCCCACCATTGGTGTATCCTGCAGAAACTGAGGTGAAAATGAATTAGACACCTAAACCAGGGCTCTGTTCTTCATACCTCACTTAATTTATCAGAGATTATATTTCATAAGCCAGATCTTAATATAACATATCTCTAAGCATGATTATCATCTCAATGCATTACTATTGTTAATCCATTTTTTGTCTCTTGTAAGAAAGAAGCAGAGGCTAGGACAGAGTTACAGGTTCGACTGCATAAAAAAACCGGTAACACTTTATTTCGATAGTCCACTTTAGACATTCTACTAACTATAAGTAACTTTTTCAACTACATGTCAACTAACTGTCATTAGAGTATTAGTAGACTGTCAGCTTAATATCTGCTAACACTTTATTTTGTTGTTCCCCCAACTGACATTCACCTGAGTTAGTAACTTGGCGACTACAAGTCAACTTTTATTCCTAACCCGAACCCTAATACCTAACCATAACCTACCAGTCTACTGACAGTCTGCTATAATATACTAATACTCTAATGAGAGTTAGTTGACATGTAGTTGAAAAGTTACTTATAATTAGTAGAACGTCTAAAGTTACTTTTGAAATAAAGTGTAACCAAAAAACCTAAAATCTTACACCAGTGTTTTTCTTTACTGACTTGGATAACATTTTCATTTCATCCCTGGCAATAGTATAATATAAAATTAATTACAAATGACAAGATGTCTTTAAAAATGTACCTCCAGGATTTGGGTTTTGTCCCTTAACAGCAGCAGATCCACCGCCATAACCTAGAAAACAATTATCAAAACATTCATAATGAAAACAGTGTAAATTCTGGTTAAAGGAATATTGCTAAAGTGTTACCAGACTGGTTTACATTTCTACATTTCTTTAGCAACATCAGATGATAGTGTATTGCCAATTAGTTGCCAATGTGCTAAATCTTTAGATTTCATGTCAAACTGATTGATGGTGTTTGAAAGAGAAAAATGGTCCTTCTGATACTGACTAATAAAGGTAATGTAAAAATAATATGCTATTCTCACACATTTGACACAATATTGGTGGTGTAGCTTATTTGGTTCTTGGTACACTGTAAAAAAATAACCGTGATTTTAACGGTAAAATACTGTAAAAATGCTACAGTGCAAAACTGTTTATTGATAAACCGAAAGTTTCCGTACTATACACAGTAAATAACTGTGCTAAAATTTTACAGTAAAATACCGTTAAATTTACAGTTTTTGAAAGTGAAAAAGAACAAATCATTGTATATTACAGTGAAAAACCGTTAATTGACATTCCCACAATTCCCTGTGTGACACTCTGCACGTTTTATGTATTTTTGTTGAAATAACTATGGTTCCTAATAGTTTTATTGTTTTTTTTTCTAATCAGTTATGTACATTAGGGTTATATATGTTACATTTAATGTTGTTAAATTAATGTTTATTGCATTTTATTAATTTCATGTGTGTTACCACGATAGTGCTTAATGTTTGTGTGAATGACACTGTGTAGCTTCTTTAAATAAGTATTGCTTTATACAAGTATTCATTTGTGATGAGCTGTGATTGCACATGAAACTGTCATCACTGCTGTGATGATTGTTGGTTGTCAGTGTATTACAATGGTCTAAAACAGATATCAATACGATCAATGAGTTGCTAAATCCACATTTTATCAGAAAATAAAATACGGTTTATTACTGTAAATTTTAAGTTAAGTCTGTAAAACCCTTAAGCTGTTCCAACCGTATTTTTAACGGTAAAGTTCTGGCAACCACAGCTGCCGAGTTTTTCACAGTGAAATTTACGGTTTTACCCAAAACTGACCACAGTCTCATAAATTCTTCAGAAATATACCATTTGTGTTCCACAAGCAAGCAAGTAAAACATAAAACCTTGCAGGGTAAACTAATCATTAAGAGAATATTTAGACTCACCTAGACCAGTTCCTTTTTGGGGATGAGTGCCCATTAAATTGCTGTAGCCTTCAGACAATATTAAACAGACTTTTTAATGAAAGTAAACGCACAATGACAACAGTTTTATATGCTGAAACAAAACATAATGGTGTTTGTACACATTCTTAACAATCTGAACTAGCACATTGACTTGAGATTAAACTCACCTCCATAAGACGGTGCTCGGTAGCCGTTCCCATTTCCATTACCTGTAACAATAAATTACAGTAATGTAGTGCAATTAAAGAGTTTCTCTCCCACATACACACAAACACTCGTTGACAATGCAATCTCTAACTCCTAACACTTTAACAACGAAGCACCTAACACGAACTCACACTAAAAAATGCTGGGATGTTTTAACCTATTTTGGGTCAAATATGGACAAACTCAGCCATTGGGTTAAATGTTTCAATTACATTTTTAACCCAACATTTGGGTTTGTCCATATTTGGGTTATGCCCAGCATTTTTTAGAGTGTACTCTAAATTTACCTTTAACATAAGTATAACCTTATCCCTAAAACCAAGTCTTGGCCCTCAAACAGGCCTTTAAACAGCATTGGGAAAGTTATATTTAGAAGTGTAGTGTTACAATATTGCATTACTCTGTAAAAAAAAAAAAAAAAAAAAAAAATCTGTCTAGATTTTTCTCAACATGGGCAGAGGACAGGTGTAAGTCAATACATGGGAAAACAAAGTAACTTGCATATTTGAAAAAGCCACAGATTTTCTTTGTAAATTTAAAAGTAATGCGTAATCTGAATACATAACTCACTAAAATTGTAATTGGTTACCACACGGCCATAAAAGGGATCTCAGAAAGTGAAGACCAGACAAAATTTTGGCCTTACTTTACTGTCTTTGTCCTCACTTTAAAACTCACAAAATAGTTCCTCTGATTTTAAACAGGTCCTCACAAAAATACTTCATATTTTTGTATTTAGTGTTTTGTAGTAACACACACATGCATGCACACACCATTCCCATGCCTTTTCCAACTTATAACAATCGAATAATATATATATATTTAAAAAAAGGGAAACCTGATGGAAACCTGACCTGCAAAAAAAAAAAAAAAGCTCATACCATATGGGGGATGACCTCCATATCCGGGCTTATGTTGTGCACTTCCATAAGCACCTGACAGACAACAGACAGGAGGTGTATGATGATTTATTCAGATTTCGGAATTGATTCACTATATTAAATCCTGCATTTCATGGTTTGGGCTTACCTGTGCCTTTGTTTACAGGATAACCTGCTAATAAAAAGAAAAACATTTAGACAAAAATCCATCTATCAATCACAGAGAATCCAAAATAATCAATCAATTAAAATGTCCTAAATATACTTCATTTTATAAAACAAAAAAACTTCTGTACATGCACACAAAAAGATATGCTAAATATAATATATTTCAGAAAGCTAAATAAAATAAAACCTTAACTGATTTATCACATCACATTTTAAATGTTATGGTAGATTTATTTACAAAAGATCTATTAGTATAAATTATTGGGTAACACATTTTTCTAAGCTGAATATTTGCAATACCAGAAAATCATGTTAAAAATTGCATGATAAAACAGGAAATAGCCATGCAACTGTTGTTTACTGTAAATCAACATAGAAAGATTGATATATACCTCCTTGTGACATTTGTACTCCACTTGGATTTTGAGGTTGGTATCCTTAAATAATAACAGAAGAAAATGTACAGGAGTTTATCCTCTGACCCGTACAATATTTAATTGAATTTAAAAAAATCACAATGGAAGCTCTATAGCTGGTTTCGAAATGTATACAGACGTCACATATTCTGCTCAGTACAGCATATAAAACTATAGTATATTGATAAATTGCTTTATACTTTTGTCAGTTGAAGTTAAAGCTGAATCTATTATGAAACTGTTTCCATGAGCTATTTTCACAGGTAACGTGAACTACAACTGCTGAATCATACAGTACTGTTGTCTACATATATTGGACGCATGGGGGAACAGGCTGTTCCTGAGAAGACAGCGGGGCAAGAGAATACGTTTTTCTGCAATTCTGTGCGTTATAACATGATTTTCAAAGGGAGATGTTAGATTCAGGGCATTGCAGGGGAAACTCACTCACTCAGCTCTTGATTTTAAAGGAGCATAATGCAAGTCTCTGAGTTTTTGCAGAACTACGCCCCCTCTGGTGACAAATGAAACTGCGTGCGCGCTCATGGAATACCATAGACTTTATAGAGTAGGCTAGACATATACACGGAATACACGCACGTTTGCACGAGCTGTTCAAAATCAGCAAAGACAGCAATAAGAGAGAGCGGCAGAAGCCCTGGTATGAGATCATTTCATTTCTTAAGGCTACTTTTAATGAAGATAGTGGAGGTAGAAGGTAACTTAGTGTTAATCGTATGCGTCTTACTTTCACTTTCATTTGCGATAGATTGCGGCGCGCTGGCTTATGAATACACTCGCCTGCTCATCTGATGCACGTCGTCATATATGACTAAAACAACATGACATAGCCTGTTTTCAACAACCAGATGCATTTACACTTGTCCAGTTTCGTCTGGAATACAGCCCAGACCACGTCCTCAATGGTTTGAGCTGTCGGATTCAAATCCGTCTGGATTCAACCTGGTCTTTTCACGATCGAATAAGTTATCCGATCACAGAAAACACATGAAGTGACCAGATGTAGACTAAACAGCCCCTTTGAATCCATCTTCTACTTTTGGGAAAGTTGACTAAAGTTGCATCGCTCGAGTTGTCTTCTCTGATACGGAGAACGGCGGCGAATACACTATCCTGCAGGCACATAGCCAGGCGAGCGTGAACGCGCATGACGTCAGCGCCCAGTCTCAGATTCGAGCCCGAATCCCTCTTATATATTTCACTGTACAGGATTATAGAGGCGATCGCAGTGATCAGAGAAGGGCTCATTCAGCCCATCAGGCGATTGTTTCAGCATGTATGGGCTTAGAAAACAGCTAATTTTAACATAAAATGTTGCGCAATGCACCTTTAAGAAGCCCTTGGCAAGAAAATGATGTTCTCACAAAATATTAAGAAGTTTCAGGAATTGAAATGCACAACATATCTTGGATGTTTAATCCTGCGGGCAAATTATGATGATTAAAAGAAAAAGTGTATTGAAAAAAAAAAGTTCAATAAAATCTTGTATGATAAGACATAAAAATATTGTACATATTTTTTATTCACCAAAAGTTCATTTAAAAGTGTTTCTTAAAGGGCTGAGAATCAATATTGTATGAATTTATAAGATTCAGTAAGTAATTCTCATATTATATATTGCCGACTGTGCTATCAAGTTTTTTTATTTATTTTAAATTCTGAATAGACTTTATAAATAAAGGTGGAATCTTCACTCCAATTGATGGTTCCCTTCCAATTTGACATTTCCCCTCAACTGCTGGAATTGTTACATAGGCACATGATTGGGTGTTTGTTTCTAATCATCTAGCATTAGCATTTCACGCTGTACAAGTTTTTGCACCACAAGGAATACAGACATTCCCAAGTCTCCCGGAAGTTCCGGGAGTTCTCCGCATATTGATAGCGTCTCCCTGATGCCGCAAATTATCTCCCGGAATCTAGAGCGAGACATACTGCGCGCGTAACATACATAGCGCGCTGCGCGTGCACTGTACAGAAGGAGAGACTTTGCGAACTTGCCTCGCGAACGCGAAAATTAGCCCTCCTTCCCGCCCCAGCATCCTGTTACCGAAACATACCTCCCGAAAATGAATTCTTGCAGGTTGGGATGTCTGGGAATAACACCTCAAAAGCTGTGCAGGGTTTAAAGGGATACTCCAACCAAAAATGGAAAAGTTGTTCCAAACCTGTACAAGTTTTTTTCTCATGATGAACACAAACTGATTTTTAAAGAATGCTGGTAATCAAAGTTGATGGACCCCGTTGACTTCCTTATGGGGGGAAATACAATGGATGTCAATGGGGCCCATCAACTATTTAGTTTACCCTGTTCTTCAAAATATCTTTTTTTTTCTTTTTTTTTCATTCAGCAGAAAAAAAGAAATTCAGACAGGTTTGGAACAACTTGAGGGTGAGTGAAGAATTTTCCTTTTTGGGTAAACTATCCCTTTATAACTTCCAGGTAAAAAGCAGTGCAAAACCCGCTTCAAAATTAAAAGTGAGAAAAGTTCCACTATGGCTGCTTTTTGAATCTGATATGGATTTGAGATCTACACCACTTTTAAAAATCTGAAATTAGGTGATGTGTTATATTGATGCTAAAGGGTGCCATATGCGTCGGATTTGCAATGTCAAAAGCCTCACTATGACTCCCTAGGATGAGAATGCGTTGAAGTTATTGACAGAGTGATTGAGGTGTTTATGGTGGCTGTTCAGTCAGAGCGGATAATTAGATTATAAACAGAACATTCCATTGCAAAATAGTCATTGAAACAATCATAAAACCAGCAGGTAGCCACACACAGTCTGATGATATGTTGCAGGTTATTTTACTGAATTTTTAACTCTCATGAATTTCTTAACCACATTTAAACAACATAAGGATCAAACCCTCGAGAACAGTAATGTTTTCCAAGACCTGATATGGATAAAATCCAGTGATCAGTTTATTTTTTATATGTGGCTGATAAGTATAAAAATCATGTGACTGAAATCATGTACAATAATAATTTCTTCTTCTTTTTCTCTAATCTTTGCCTTTTTTCCCTTGACCATCTGTGTTTTTTAAGGTGGTTGCCACCTGACAGTATATTATAAAAGTTAAATATACACTACCGGTCAAAAGTTTAGGGTCGGTAAGATTTTTTATGTTTTTAAAAGAAGTCTCTTCTGCTCACCAAGGCTGCAATTTTTTTTATAAAAAAATACACAAAAAACACCGTAATATTGTGAAATATTATGACAATTTTTTTTGTTAATATATATTAAAATGTAATTTTTTCCTCTGAAAAAAAGCTGAATTTTCAGCATCATTACTCCAGTCTTCAGTGTCACATGATCCTTCACAAATCACTCCAATATGATGATTTTATGCTCCAAAAACATGTATGATTATTATCCATGTTGAAAACAGTTTTTTACATTTTTATTTCAGGATTCTTTGATGAATAGAAAG
This sequence comes from Hybognathus amarus, assembly GCA_030378365.1. Classification (NCBI taxonomy): domain Eukaryota; kingdom Metazoa; phylum Chordata; class Actinopteri; order Cypriniformes; family Leuciscidae; genus Hybognathus; species Hybognathus amarus. Next base: position 24,637 of record JAQIUQ010000264.1, on the reverse strand, counting down.
TTCAAAAAGAAAGCTTTTCTTACATTAAACTAGCCTGACTTCGTCATACTCATATTCTAATGAGAAAATATCTTTCCGATCGACAAATGCCTTGATTGCAGTTCTCTGTTTGTCTATTAAAATGAATGCTCTGGCGATTTATTTCACAACAGAAGCGACAGCTGCAGTCATCTCTGAGGGAAACGAATAGCGTGATGATTACCTGCAGATCGATCTGTCCATCATCGTATAAAGCCCGCCTGGCAATTTGATTGGCCCGAACGTTTGCCAGATCATAATTACTCCTCAATGGATCGAGTCCAGACAGAACTTCCCATCCAAAAAATGTTGTGGGTGGAGTTCGAGGCTGGCATCAGGCTAACATTAAACACTACCCTTTAAAAAGTTTGGGTCAGTAAGAATTTGTATTTTATTTTTAGGGGGAAATAAATAGAAATCAATACTTCTATTCATCAAGGATGAGTTACATTGATCAAAAGTTACAGTAAAGACATTTATAATGTTAGAAAAGATTCTAATTAAATAAATGCTGCTGTTTGAACTTTCTATTCATCAAAGAATCCTCAAATAAAAATGTAAAAAACTGTTTTCAACATGGATAATAATCATACATGTTTTTGGAGCATAAAATCATCATATTAGAGTGATTTGTGAAGGATCATGTGACACTGAAGACTGGAGTAATGATGCTGAAAATTCAGCTTTTTTTAAAGGAATAAATTACATTTTAATATATATTAACATAAAAAAGTCATTTTAAATTGTCATAATATTTCACAATATTACTGTGTTTTTTGTGTATTTTTTATCAAAAAATTGCAGCCTTGGTGAGCAGAAGAGACTTCTTTTAAAAACATAAAAAAATCTTACCGATCCTAAACTTTTGACCGGTAGTGTATATATTTTATTAATTTGTCAGGTAATAAAATATAAACATTTTTAAGTTAATTTAGCAAATTTAGGTAATCTGAAAAACTTAAATTTCTACCATATTTTTTACAGTAAATTTTAGGCAACCTTAGCTGCTTTTTTGTCTCTTTTTTGTGGGTGACACACTCGTAAAGACTTTTCACTTCTACAAATGTTTGTAAAGTGCTTGAGAATCACTAACCGTTTATGATGTGAAAAAATGTGCTTACAAAATGTCAATCCAGAAAAACAAAAACAAAAAACCCATCCATACTGTGTGCGTAAATGCCTTGAGCTACAACATTCAATATGAAATGCCTTTCTCTGGTCATTTCTGGACAACTGAGAAACATTATTCTGATAACATCTCAAAAATCTTTACTATTAGTTCTACACCAATAACATAAGGCCAGAACCCGTATTTGTTCCTCAATAACTTAAGGGAAAAACTCCTGTAATTCTTTAACACACTCAAAGCAAAACAACAATCAAATCAACAGAGATGTTAAGTACTTATGAGCATTGTTTTCTCATCAGCATCCTTACCTGTGCCACCCTGAAGTGTTACTTTTGTCATCCAGAGCAATAACATCATCCTTAGAAGATTCCATTTCAACATTGTGGATATACAGGTGGAAAAAACTAGGAAAACAGAAAGAGACAGAAACCCTAACCCAAAGCATACAGAGAACAGCTCATAGACAGAAGACACGCAAGATCTCCTCTGAGCTTTTAAACCGTTTCGTGCACAGTGGCACCTCCTCTATAGGGGTCAGCCAAAAAAGAGGCTTCTGGGGCCTCATAAAACTTTATGTTCCTCGCCACATGTGCTAAATAACTACAGGGTTGATATAAATGACACAAATGGCATTCTATTTCTTCTCGCATTATATACATCCACAAATAAATCAATTCATATCCAATGAATTATCTTTTTTGTAATTTAGTTCATTATCATGAAGTTGCACTTAACTTTCCTTATTTGACTTCTCTCTTATTTGATTTTCCTCTAACACATTGGTTTGTCATTTTGTGTTATATGAACTTTTGCAAAATTGCATTCAATTCCCCTAAACCGAATTATAAGTACATGTAAGTACTTAAATGTATATTTATACTGTAACAAGGACAACTTAAAATAAAGTGTAATTGTAAATTGAAATGTGTTTTTATAAAAACCAATGTGGTCACCAGATAATGTTTCTATGTGAATGTCAAACAGAGCAAAGATACATCCAATCCAAACAGCAGTTCACTGTATGCTCTTCAAATAAACCATTATATCTGCACTAACTAGTGAAAAGGCTTATGTCTGGCACCGAGTTTGAAGAACCCCGTTTATAGGTTTGTCTTGCAGACGTAGAATAAAACCAGCTGACAGTCAGACACTATGTAAACTATGAGTCTTGTCACTCAAACGCTAATACATTTGAAACACAATGAACAAACACACAGGGTTCCTATAGCCAATAACATTACACAATACTAGCAATAGTTGCTCTTTTTCGATACAGGTAAACTGAATGGCTATAGCCTTTCCAACAATAATAATATACTAAAATAAATAAGACAATTCACAAGATAATGTGCCTCTCGGTAACATTTTACAATAAGATCTCATTTGTTAATGCATTAGCTCTAACATGAAGTAGCAATGAGCATATTTTTTATTTAAAACATTTAATCATCTTTGTGAAGGGGAGTAAAATATAATTGTTCATAGTTGGTTCATTTTAGTTCACAGTCCTTTCAGGAAATCACACTTTTGGACTATTAGTAATTGAAATTAATATTAGATTAATAAATACTGTGTAGAAGGATCCTTCGTTATTCAACCTAATTGTAAAATGTAATATGAACTGTAATATATATATATATATATATATATATATATATATACACATATATATATACACACATATATACATATATACACATATATATATATATATATATATATATATATATATATACATATATATATATACATATACATATATACACATATATATACATACACTCACTGGCCACTTTATTAGGTACCCCATGCTAGTAATGGGTTGGACCCCCTTTTGCCTTCAGAACTGCCTCAAATCTTTGTGGCATAGATTCAACAAGGTGCTGGAAGCAATCCTCAGGGAGTTTGGTCCATATTGACATGATGGCATCACACAGTTGCCGCAGATTTGTCGGCTGCACATCCATGATGCGAATCTCCCGTTCCACCACATCCCAAAGATGCTCTATTGGATTGAGATCTGGTGACTGTGGAGGCCATTTGAGTACAGCGAACTCATTGTCATGTTCAAGAAACCAGTCTGAGATGATTCCAGCTTTATGACATGGCGCATTATCCTGCTGAAAGTAGCCATCAGAAGTTGGGTACATTGTGGTCATAAAGGGATGGACATGGTCAGCAACAATACTCAGGTAGGCTGTGGCGTTGCAACGATGCTCAATTGGTACCAAGGGACCCAAAGAGTGGCAAGAAAATATTCCCCACACCATGACACCACCACCACCAGCCTGAACCGTTGATACAAGGCAGGATGGATCCATGCTTTCATGTTGTAGACGCCAAATTCTGACCCTACCATGCGAATGTCGCAGCAGAAATCATCCAGACCAGGCAACGTTTTTCCAATCTTCTATTGTCCAATTTCGATGAGCTTGTGCAAATTGTAGCCTCAGTTTCCTGTTCTTAGCTGAAAGGAGTGGCACCCGGTGTGGTCTTTTGCTGCTGTAGCCCATCTGCCTCAAAGTTCGACGTACTGTGTGTTCAGAGATGCTCTTCTGCCCACCTTGGTTGTAACGGGTGGTTATTTGAGTCACTGTTGCCCTTCTATCAGCTCGAACCAGTCTGGCCATTCTCCTCTGACCTCTGGCATCAACAAGGCATTTCCGCCCACAGAACTGCCGCTCACTGGATGTTTTTTTCTTTTTCGGACCATTCTCTGTAAACCCTAGAGATGGTTGTGCGTGAAAATCCCAGTAGATTAGCAGTTTCTGAAATACTCAGACCAGCCCTTCTGGCACCAACAATCATGCCACGTTCAAAGTCACTCAAATCACCTTTCTTCCCCATACTGATGCTCGGTTTGAACTGCAGGAGATTGTCTTGACCATGTCTACATGCCTAAATGCACTGAGTTGCCGCCATTTGATTGGCTGCTTAGAAATTAAGTGTTAACGAGCAGTTGGACAGGTGTACCTAATAAAGTGGCCGGTGAGTGTATATACATATACATACGTATACACACATATATATATATATATATATATATATATATATCACACACATATATACATATATACACATATATATATATATATACACATATATATATATATATATATATATATATATATATATATATATATATATATATATATATATATATATATATATATATATATATTAGGGCCGGGACTTTAACGCGTTAATTACGATTAATTAATTACAGACTTTAACGCATTAATTAATTACACAAAAAAATTAACGCATTTTAATCGCACGTATTTTCCCACCGCGGAACATTTCTCTCTGGATTAGTTTCGGCGGACTGATTATACTGGAGCACCAGCTAGCGTTCATGACTTTTTTTACAGTGCTTCAGACAACTAAACAACAAACAGTGAACACAAAGAAGCTGATGAGACCGCTTTGGTTGGTCCCGTGGATGGGAAATTATGTTATAAAAACGAACGGATGCAGGGTTTGACATTAACACCCGCCAAATGCGGGTGGATTTCACGCGTGGCGGGTAACACAGTCACTCCCACTAGCCACTTTGGCATGTTGAAAAATTGTAGTCTTGTCAAAAGACATCTGACATAACAAACGAATTGCACGACATTAAACACGTGGAGATTAAACTCTCGGGCTGGCCGTCGGACTGAGGGCTGTTTTAGTCTGCCCTTAATTATCAACTTAATTTGATATAGCGATCTTTTTTAATAGCAGGATAATCCAGAACATAGGCGCGTCTTGCTCTCCTGCAGTGCCGCTGTGCGCGCACGCCAAATATGTACATCCATTCCAGACTTGTCAAATGATCATCACACGCAACTGGTCACGCGCGCACACACATCAACACAGCATTCAGTCAGTTCGTGAGTGCGTGGCCGATATAAAGAAAAAAATAATAATCTTCATGATTAAGGTAACTACACAGTGTAACTACTAGCAGGGCTCCCCTTATGTCACGTCATATCACATTTGCTCATTGTTTCTAATGCAGATAATTGTTCTACTCTGTATTATTTACTGCTGTAAAAAAAGATGCAGCACTTTTATTATATACAATAAGAATCTATAGAATCTAAGAATAGACAACATGTTTTCAAAAAATGAGCTTTACAACCAGAGCTAATGATAAAATTATTAAATTTTAGTACGTTTAAAGCCCCATTTAAAATGTGGCTAGTAAAAGTGCTGTGTGGCTAGTAATTTTGTAAAACCAGCCACATTGGCTAGTGAGCAAAAAAGTTAATGTCAAGTGCTGTATGGAAGCGTCATTAAGAGCAGGGTTGTGTGCAAGCTATGCAACAAGGAATTCGCATATCACATCGACCCTCAAGTTTCACCTCAACGCAAAACATACAATTGCACTGGTCTGTTGGACTTGGTTGAACAAAAATAAACAATATTTTGTTGCTTAAGCTTATGTATTCAGTCATTATTCAATAGTATAGGCCTACTAAAAATCCATTTGAAAAAAAGAATCTTCTCACTGTTCTTAGTGCAAATATTTATGCGATTAAAATGCGATTAATTTCAGATTAATTAATTACAAAGCCTCTAATTAATTAGATTAATTTTTTTAATCAAATTCCCGGCCTCTAATATATATATACACACATATATATATACACACATATATATATACACACATATATATATATACACACACATATATATACATATATACACACATATACATATATACACACATATATATATATATATATATATATATACATATACATATACATATATACACATATATATACATATATATACATATATATATATATATATATATATATATACACATATATATATACACTCACCGGCCACTTTATTAGGTACCCCATGCTAGTAACGGGTTGGAACCCCTTTTGCCTTCGAGAACTTGAACCTCAATTCTTCGTGGCATTGATTCAACAAGGTGCTGGAAGCATTCCTCAGGGAGTTTGGTCCATATTGACATGATGGCATCACACAGTTACCGCAGATTTGTCGGCTGCACATCCATGATGCGAATCTCCCGTTCCACCACATCCTAAAGATGCTCTATTGGATTGAGATCTGGTGACTGTGGAGGCCATTTGAGTACAGCGAACTCATTGTCATGTTCAAGAAACCAGTCTGAGATGATTCCAGCTTTATGACATGGCGCATTATCCTGCTGAAAGTAGCCATCAGAAGTTGGGTACATTGTGGTCATAAAGGGATGGACATGGTCAGCAACAATACTCAGGTAGGCTGTGGCGTTGCAACGATGCTCAATTGGTACCAAGGGGCCCAAAGAGTGCCAAGAAAATATTCCCCACACCATGACACCACCACCACCAGCCTGAACCGTTGATACAAGGCAGGATGGATCCATGCTTTCATGTTGTAGACGCCAAATTCTGACCCTACCATCCGAATGTCGCAGCAGAAATCGAGACTCATCAGACCAAGCAACGTTTTTCCAATCTTCTATTGTCCAATTTCGATGAGCTTGTGCAAATTGTAGCCTCAGTTTCCTGTTCTTAGCTGAAAGGAGTGGGCACCCGGTGTGGTCTTCTGCTGCTGTAGCCCATCTGCCTCAAAGTTCGACCGTACTGTGCGTTCAGAGATGCTCTTCTGCCCACCTTGGTTGTAACGGGTGGTTATTTGAGTCACTGTTGCCCTTCTATCAGCTCGAACCAGTCTGGCCATTCTCCTCTGACCTCTGGCATCAACAAGGCATTTCCGCCCACAGAACTGCCGCTCACTGGATGTTTTTTCTTTTTCGGACCATTCTCTGTAAACCCTAGAGATGGATGTGCGTGAAAATCCCAGTAGATTAGCAGTTTCTGAAATACTCAGACCAGCCCTTCTGGCACCAACAATCATGCCACGTTCAAAGTCACTCAAATCACCTTTCTTCCCCATACTGATGCTCGGTTTGAACTGCAGGAGATTGTCTTGACCATGTCTACATGCCTAAATGCACTGAGTTGCCGCCATGTGATTGG
>JAQIUQ010000264.1:0-12500 GCA_030378365.1 Hybognathus amarus | reverse complement strand
AAATAAGACATGAATCACTATTTGAACAGGGTGTAATGAGCTTCAGTTTTCGCATATTTTAGATTCTAATGTTGGGCTATAACCCCTGCAGCTTACTATTCGATTTTCCAGATATTTTCTTGAATGTGAAATACTGTTATTATTTACAATTACAGTCTGCATAAGATTAGAGTGTATATGTTTATTGATTTGAGGGTACATCATTTGCTCATTATCACCAAAAAGTTCATTTTCATCAATCTTGTAGGATCAACCAATCACAGGTTTTGAAATGATGACTCATACCTAGCAAACGGGGTCAACCACACCTCCTCACTAAGATAGGATTTTCCATCCATTCCTTGCTCAGAGTTCACTGAAAATGTTCTGGAATCACTTCTAAGCTAAAACAGCTGGCAAGGACTTTTTAGGTTAAAGGGATACTCCACTTTTTTTGGAAATGGGCTAATTTTACCACTCCCCAGAGTTAAACAGTTGAGTTTAACCATTTTTGAATCCATTCACCTGATTTTCTGATATTTAGAAGAATTTCAGTAACCAGACAGTTTCTGGTCTCATTGACTTCCATAGTCACAAAAAAAATATATACTATGGGAGTCAATGGAGACCCAGAAATTGTCTGGCTACTGATATTCTTCTATCGAAAAATCGGCTGAATGGATTCGAAAACTGTAAACTCAAATGTTTTAGTTCTGAGAGAAGATGGTAAAATGAGACAATTTCCAAAAAAAAAGTAAAGTATCGCTTTAAGTTAGGAGCTACTCTAGAGGATTCTCAGAATCTTTCCAGGGGCCTGGAAAATTGAATATGGCAAAATACATTTGAAAGGTCATTTCAATGTGGTGTGTGTCACTCAGAAGCTATGGTTTCTCAATCAAGAAAGCATTATGCTCTTTGGCTCATATATCTGTAGATAAGCAGATGTCGATTCTGCACCAATTTTGGTGATGCAAAAGAGCAATAAATAATATGAACACACATTCATTTTGTTCATATTCACTGATCAATGTTTATAAGGGAATTCAAGTGTTACCAGTAATTCAATCTATTCATCATATAAAGTGATTGTCTCTCTTCAGAAATTTTATCATTTTATATAGATTAGTTTTACAATCTCTATGTAATTTAAAATGTCTGTCAATGGAGGGACAGAAATCCCTGACTTAATAAAAAAATAAGGGGCCTTTTAATTTTTAGTCACTATATAATGCACTCAAGGCCATGTTCTATTGTGGAATAGCACAAATCAGAAGAATACGAGGCCAAAAATTCTGTTAGTTGATTCAGTCACAAATCAACAGAGTCAGGCTACTTCTTACAAATTTTTATTTATTTATTTTTTTAATTTGCATGTGCTCTGCAACAGTGGAAAAAAATACATATGACATTAGGTAAAACAATTACTAAAATAAAACAAAATGAAACCATAACACAAACATTTTTTCACATAAGCGTACATATTTCAGGAAATTTAACATTAAGGCATCCAAATTAACACCTGAAACCTTTCTTTGAAAGACATGGTTGGTTTCATAACAAAAGATATTATAAGTCACAAAATTAAACCCAACACCTTTAGTGCAACTGTACAATCTCAAACAACCCCAACAGCTTGCTCCAAAGACCACAAAGTTAACATGATCAGCTTTATGTGACACGACGCGCTTCATGAGGCTTTATACGGTCATGATTTATGACTGAATATCAGCCACTTTCCCATAAATCATACTGAGAAATCTTGTAAAAAAAAAGTGCTAATTGCTAATCAGTGCAAAGCTGACCTTGATAGGACTTTCAGGATGGAATACGCTTAAAGTGGACAGTTTAAGAAATAGCAGAAAAGGAAATTGAGGTTGACACAAATACAGATAAATCACTGATGAATATAGTCGGTCACAAAATCCAGTTCATTTTCTGTTTGGCGTTAACGTGCCTATGTTTCAGGCCATTGTAGAGGGAGAGGTCATAGGGTCAGTGCTCATTTATGATGCTACAGCCAGATATCCCGTTGCTGATCTGCAGTCAGAAAAAAAAAAAAAAAAAAAAACTTAATCTTAATACTAAAAAGACACTTAATCTTACAATAATGGCTCAAGGGCCAGATTTACAAAACGGGCAAATTAGCATTAGACCACAATCTCTTAAAGGGTTCATATAATGCCATTTTTGTACAAGTTAATATGAATGTTTAGGGTCTAAATGAAAACTTTGTAATATACTTTTATTAAAAATTCTCATTAGTATTTTCAGAAAACACAATTTTACCTGTTCAAAATCAGCTCTTGTTTTCAGCAAGCCATTTCAGTGCATTTCTCTTTAAATAATAAACCCCGCCCCTCTGTTCTGCGGGCGTGAACCAGGCGTGAACGCACGTCAGAATATTGCCTTGACAACAGTTGAAGGTTTGACAGAGAATGACAGCGCGAGTCTCTCAGGAACAGATCTGTGCAACTGTATCAGTTTGAACTGGAGTAACTGTTCACCGGAACAAGATGACGGCCGCAAAGAAGTTAGACAATTAAGGATTGAGGACGTTTCTGAATGGTTGGTTAACAATGTTATTTTGGTCTATTTTTGTATGCACTGGCAGGGTAGAGTAGAGAGATATGGACGCTGTGTGTTTTACTGATGTATACGTTAGTTCATTGACAGATTGACTTTCCCCGCAATTTGCAAAGATAAATATAAAGATTAATAAAACTTTAGGTGCAGAGGAACATAAACAGTTGGTACCGATTATTTTTTCAGGAGCACCTTCTTAGCAAAACCAGCTTTATACTGATCCTCGTTTATAAAGCAGTCCGGTGAGAAATCATTCAGCGCAAACAAGAAAGTATTGATGTTGATCGTGGGAAATATTCCCATTGTAAACTCAGCCACTGCGTCCTCAGCGGTTCAAATTTAGGAACATCAGAATGATTTCGGTGTTTGTTATTGCACCTAAGAACAGAACAACACAATCGCTTAGAACGCCATTCTGCTCCAGTGTATCAACAATGACGGTCTATGATGAAAGCTCGCTCAGGGCGGGTCTGTGTTGAAACACTGCTGTCAATCAAACAACCGGCGGGAGGGTGCTGTGCGACCGTGTGACGTCAGCACGATTCGAACGGCTCGAGTTTGAGACAAAACCACTGGATGGATTATCATTAAATGATGGTTGTGTACAGGCACTGACAACACACATTGCAGTACAATCAACTTGTAAAAGTGCATGTACCATTATATGACCCCTTTATACAAGTTATTTCACTCGGAGGACATTTATAACGCATGCAATTCAGTGCAGCTCCCATCTCTTTGAATGGGGAAACCTTAAATTCTCAAACTGTTCACCAAGCTTATGATTAAATTTCCAATTTGAAATCAATGAAATTTGATACCCAAATCAAGACAGAAAACATATTTTTTCAGGCTGGATAAGACCGAAGCGTGTCTGTTTCTATAGGAACTGGAGCTGCTGACTGTATCCACAGTGATGCAATGACCATCAATCAGCCATTGGCTCTTATTTAGAATGTGGGACTTATTCCGCAATCTTGTGTTGCACTTTTCCCATTCAAAACAGTACAAGTGATGCGTCTTAAGTTATGTCAAAGACTATAGAATATCACAGTGGAAAACTATATTCTGTATTGCTCGGTAGCTGGATCCGGTTTGTCATCACGAGGTAGGCATGCATGTTAGGCTACTTAACTATGCGTGTAATGCGAGAATCGGTGGGCGGGGCTAAACCAGCCATGTTGAAGCAGGCATTGATCTTCTGCTGGGGTGGTGTTAACAACTTTGACATCATATTTCCCCACTTTTAAAACGAGTCGTTTGTTGAGGCTGGTGTCAATAAAAGCTTTTATTGGACTAAGCAAGGACGTTTTGAGTTCTGAAACTTACAGGATATTCTTATAATATGATGACCTCTTAGAGGTCAAAAGCTCAGAGGACAATTTTATTTTTCAGTTCATCACCCCTTTAAGTCTCATTGCACATTTCCTAAACAGGATGCACTGCGAGAATGTGGTCTTGACAAGACCTTCGATTCCTGCTTTAAGGATATCATTTACAGAATCCAGGTTTACACACATTCATATTTTTGATTGCAATGACAGATAGTCCACATAGCCAACAGTTCCTGACGCACAACTGCAATGAACGCAATCAGGAAACAAACCGATGAACCAATGAGAGGACAGCTATACTTGTATGTGACTAGCATAAAAAAAAAAAATAAATAAATAAATAAATAAATCACAGTATGTATTTGTTACCAAGTTGAATTTTCTGTTGGTTCAGTTTGCTTTCACAAGGCTACATTTCAATTTATGTCCTCGTTTCACAAAGCAAATTACAGGTCTGAAATTCTCTGAGATATGTAAAGTGTGAAGTATTGAGTGCGGCATTTAGACTCACTCCATGTTGTTCTTCAGTTGATGTATGGTCCGCTTGTCCAGATATCGTACAGAAAAGCGTTCAGCAGGTTGGAGGGCAGAAGTAATGGTTCAACAAGTGTTGTCTGGGATAGCTGCCGGGCCACATGGAATACTGTATTCGTCCTTGATAGTTGTAAAAAAAATTGGATTTCAATTTTTTTTAATTACTACAACTGAATTAAACAATCTTTTAACAACTTTCCAGAGGAACAAACCAAATTTGTCAACATTCACTGAAAATCATACTGGTTTAAATCAATACATTTAAAATGTTGTTAGCATACAGTTTAAAGAGATCACTCACCCAAAATTGACCTTCGTTCATCTTCGAACACGAATTAAGATATTTTTGATGAAATCTGAGAGCTTGATCACTCCTGCATGCTAGTCCATAGGCTTTTTGAGGGATTGAAACTTGCCGGCTTCGAAAAGTTATTAAAGACATTGTTAAAATAGTCCAAGTGACTACAGTGGCTCAATCTTTGCTTTATCAAGCGACAAGAACACTTTGTGCACAAAAACAACTTTTTCAAATATTTATTTCCTTCTCTATGGGCCTCGAGTCAGGTTACTAGTTTAATAGCAAATGATCCGTTGTTGTACATCACACACGACCAGCGTCGGCCAATAATGAGCCTACAAGTGACGTAGATCTACGCAATCACATTACGCTAACTTACTAGAGGCCCATAGAGAAGGAAATGAATAGTTGAAAAAGACGTTTGTGTTGGTTTTTGCGCACAAAGTGTTCTTGTCGCTTGATAAAAAGTTAAGATTGAGCCACTGTAGTCACTTGGACTATTTTAACAATGTCTTTAATAACTTTGAGGCCGCCAAGTTTCAATCCCTCAAGAAGCCTGTGGACTAGTATGGAGGAGTGATCCAGCGCTCAGGTTTCATCAAAAACATCTTAATTCGTAAAGATGAACAAAGGTCTTACGGGGTTGAACAACATGAGGATGAGCAAATACTGACAGAATTTTCATATTTGGGTGAACTACCCCTTTAAAGTGCAGCATGCAAATAATAATAATAAGAAATCTGAATAAAAACAATACACAATCATGAACATGATTCAATATCTAGGGAAATCTATAGGATTTGCAGCCAGTGACTTAAATTTGGATCTGTTCCTCACAAAGTTACTATATAGGCTATGATATTTGACCGCCTCTCATTCATTGTATGGAAGAACAGTGTGAATATCTTCCACATATAGATAGAGACACATATTTACTAAGGAAATATAGGCAAGCACAAATGGTACCAGGTCTCAAAGTCTCCAATGCTGGGCTCCATGGGAAGGTCAGAAGATAAAAGCCTTTCTCCCTGCGAGAGCAGAGCATACAGCAGCGAGAGACCAAACTGCAAAGCAACATAAAAAAAATTAACACAGTACACGTTAAATACCATGTTTTTAACCGGCAATTATTAAACCTGAAAATATTACTAGACAGCAATGCCACTAAGAAGCCCTGAGAAAATGTAAAGCCGTTACACATTTGCTAACTTTGGTTATGGTAAAACATGACACTGAAAAGGACAAATTGGATGAAAACTACACTACAAAATTATATAACCACCGCCTGAAAAACGGACCTTGTTTTGGCAGGCCAGCGATTAACCGTGTGTCTTTTGAGTTCGGGCAGTGATGTGGTGAACTCTTTGAGAATTCGGGATTAGCTGACTGAACACAAGTCCATCAACCACAGCACGGAGCGATGGATACAAAACAGGCAGGGCCTGTGAGAGGTTAAAGCTTGAATAAGTGATCAAAATCAAGAGTTATACAGAAAACACAAATTAATACACATAAAATACCTCATCTGCATCTCTGCTCATCAATACTGGGAGGTGTTTGGTCACCACGCTCAGGATATGTAGGGATGCATCATGTGACAGGAAGGGGAGGAGTCTGGCCAACATTCTCTTTCCTTTTGATACAAGTAGACACGAAAGAAACTCCTCTCCAGAGTCCCTGTTGGTAGGGAAAAATATATATATAAAAATGATATAGAAGTATGAGATCAGAAATATACTGTATATTCACAACATAAAAGTAAAGGAGCTTCTTACAGTAGATTAGTGACCCGCAGCTCAGTGTAAAGCTGCTCCACCTTCCCCTTAATGTTCTGCATCAACCGCCTCTCCTCATCTTTGTCAGACACAGTTGCCTTCATTTTCTCGGCCTCTTCCACTTCTAACAAAACTATGTACAACTGGGAGAAAACAAAGGTTTTAAAGACACCATACACTTAGTCACCCATACAGTAGGTGGAGTCACCCATACACTTTATAGAGTAGAAAAGACTATACAATTTTTGTCTTCCATATTGTGAATAACATGTAAGAATAATGGATTAATAATTAAAAAAAAGGTTAGGAAGTTGTTTTAATGCAGTTGACCAATTATAACTGATTATTATAACTGATTATTAAATATTAAAGGTTCAATACCTAAGATTGCATATCACTAGAGGGCGCTACATTCAAAACAACAACAACGGCTTTGCTTGATGACGACGTGGAGGAACGCGGAATGATGGGAACTGTTGTTTTCAACTCCACCGTGGATAATTCAGTCAGACGGGAATCGAAAATTAGTTGTCATGGATGAGTAAAGTTCGATTCTATAATGTTGCGTTCTATATGTTGCTTATTCTATAATGTTCATGTTGCGTTTAATGACATGCTTGTTTTCATTAAACTGAAATAGCCGCAAGAAAAGTCAGGTTTAAAAGTAAATTAGTTATCACAGATGTTACTGTACGAGTCACTGGACGAAGCTATGGTGGAGAGGGTTTGAAGTCAAATCGTTGCTAATGTATCCTGACTTCGCCCTATGCTGCAATATGCATTTAGTTTTGTATTCATTTACAGAAATCAGCTGCTTGACAATTACTGATGTTATTAGATTTTTCAGGTGATATTCTCAATTCAGTGAACAGATGTTCTGATGTAAAATTTTCAGACTGCAGACTCAGCAACGATTGTATTTAATTGTACAGTACAATCATAACATAGAACAGACATTATCTTCCTTTCATGATGATAAAGTGCGCGTCCGGTGTGCGATACTGGACTTTGTCCTAGACGTGGCGCGGCTCTTCTCGTCCGGTGTGCGACCCCCTTTACAGCCAACAGTTCACATTCCGAGAATAATTGAAAAGAATAATGCACCAGAATGTGCACCATTCCATTACAAATGCGCGAAACAAGCTGACGTTTGTTGCTTGATAGACGCAACGCACAACTACAACTTCCGCATTTATCCAGGACTACACGTAGTACGAGGCGGAAACTGAGGTAACGCAGATATGACGCGAATTGACTGGCGACTCCCAGCTCACCCCTGCTCACACGCCCCGTTTCCTTGGTTAAAATCTCAATTTACTCGCGATTTAAACATAGCTTGAAACATTTGGAATATTGTAAGTTATCATCGTAACTAAATATATAACACTGGCCTTGTGATTTTGGGATATTTTAATGCAAAAATCTTAGGTATTGTACCTTTAAGGTCCAAAAAAAAAAAAAAAGTTATTCCAAGGATGTACAGCCCTTCAGCAGTGCAATCAGATACTATAAAACATGAAAATAAATAAACCAATGATTCTTACAAATACTAAATTCTGATCTAAATTCAAATCATGCGATTTATCTAACAAAAATAAATAAATAAATAAAATCATGCTATTTAGAGGTAACATGTCCATATGCAACATACCAGAGGACACTTGTAGGTCTCTCAAAAATAGGATCTAGAATTTAGGACACTGACGTAACCAGTTAAAGGGGTCATGAACTGGCTTTTTAAATTTTATTATATTGTTGTCTGAGGTCAATTTATGATGTCGCTTGGTTTTTGCATTCAAAATCATCAAAATGAATGAGTAATAGGCAATTTTGTACCCAAGTTGTGCCTACCTGAAAAACGTTCGGTTTTTATGGGCGTGTCGCACTGAAGACTTGGAAGTAAACGCCCACTGCTGTGAGTGGATAACAGTTTTGCATATTATAATGAGTTTAACTCACCCATCGGTGCACGTGGGGGAAACGTCCAATGTTGTCAAATGGCAACCGATTCGCCCATACATGTTCAACCCAGACTCCGTGTGTTGTACAATTCCTGTCAGATCCAATATAGACGGCACAGCACGTTCTTTACTCTTAATCGGTCTGCAAATCCAGTCTTGTTTACAAAACAATCCTCAGTGAAATGAAGCGAACAGACGACGATGTTTTACCCTCATCAGCTGGAACGTCATTAAAAATAAAGTTTATCCATGCAGTCCTACTGGAATCCACAGGAAGCTTATGCAGCGACTGTCTTCCACAACCAGGCACTGCACAATATTCTGTATTGCTCGGTAGCTGGATCCGGTTTGTCATCAGGAGGTAGGCATGTATGTTAGGCTACTTAACTATGCGTGTAATGCGAGAATCGGTGGGTGGTAGGCTAAACCAGCCATGTTAAAGCAGGCGTTGATCTTCTGTGGGGTGGTGTTTTAACGACTTAGACGTCATCTTTCCCCCACTTTTAAAATCGAGTCGTTTGTCGAGGCTGGTGTCAATAAAAGCTTTTATTGGACTAACAAGGACGTTTTCAGTTCTGAAACTTACAGGATATTCTTATAATATGATTTGACCTCTTAGATGTCAAAAGCTCAAGGAAAATTTCATTTCTCAGTTCATCACCCCTTTAAGGGTTCTACAGAGTTCAATCTATACGTTGAATTAGGAATTAATCCTGGATAATCAGGCAGGTTTGTCAATAAGCGGGAACAACCTTTGGTCCAAGGCCAGACTTTGGGGGACCGGACTGGAGACAACGAACTGTTTGACTGGTATAGATACTGTGCATCATTAGTGCTAGAGTCAGAGGCTTTTCTAATTGGTTGCAGCAGGCAGGCAGAAGGGCCTTATAGGTTACAGTAATGAAAGAACGGAGTGTGAATGGCAGAGATAGATATATTGTGACTGACAGGTGGTTGGTCTGACAGACAGATACTGCAACAATATGGAGAACATATGAGGGATGGCTAGTCACTGTACTAACCAAACAAGTTGTCTCACGAACCATTCCTAGCATAAGAGTGTAAAAATGGCCCAATCTAAAAAGAAAACTGTAGAACTAGATCCAAATATTACAAAGTGGTTACCTTCTCAATGGTGCTCAACACATCCAGCCTTTGCTGTCTAGTGTCTTTGTGCTCCTGCTCAAAGTAAGAAGGTACAGGTTTGGTGTTTGTTTTTTTAAGTAGCCCATCTTCCCCTCACCAAATTACTACAAATTATTTTTGCATCTTCAGTTAAATACAGCAAATCTCACCTCATCATGTGTGTGCGCATGAACGGCATCAATTGCTCTTCTTGGAGAGAAACAGATAGACACAGCAACCTGCCCAAGCGAACCTTCAAAGTGGACCACTGTAGT
Source organism: Hybognathus amarus (assembly GCA_030378365.1). Classification (NCBI taxonomy): domain Eukaryota; kingdom Metazoa; phylum Chordata; class Actinopteri; order Cypriniformes; family Leuciscidae; genus Hybognathus; species Hybognathus amarus. The sequence goes on along the minus strand of JAQIUQ010000264.1, from coordinate 2,636 downwards.
AATGCAAGAATAACTGCAAATTATTCATACTGTACAATTATAAAATGGGCATTACATCAGTTTATTGTGCCAGACCTGGGATGTACGAAGAGTTTTGGTAACATAAGGGGTTGTGAGTTTAGGTGGTTCCTTCTTTAACCGGTCACCCAGGATCTCCTCTTTCGGCAAGTTTGGCTTCCATCCTCTGATAGTACTCCTGCAGAGATTAAAATACCTTGACACCTGATCTCATACATCAAGTCATTTTTAAAGCCATCAGGACAGTGTTGTGAGAAAGATATTGAACAGTGGTAAATAGGAGTGAAAAAAAAACAAACATTAAAAATCTATATTCTAAGCGAGTTGTTAACATGTTGATGTAACAAAGAACATAGTTAAATAAATCACATTTTGATGCAAAAAGCGTGCATGTGCGCACAGCATGAGGCGAATATGAAAGGCCAAGCAGTCGGTCTGTTCTCCACTGGGCTTGAGTTAATTAATAAATGCATTACAATCTACAATTTAAACAACTTATTAAATAACTCCCACTAACAGTAATATAATATTAATAAAAATATCCAAAAAAAATAATATCCAAAAAGTTAAATGCAGGAAATGTAATTTATTATGAATAAATAAAGTTACTTTTTTTTAGATGTATTTATTTATTTATTTTTTTGAGAAATTAAGTAAAACAAAGATTGAAAAATAATTCAAACTGTTTAAAAGTGCAGTGTAATTTTTAGCGGCATCTAGAGGGGAGGTTGCAAATTGCAACCATTAGAAGTTACGATGGACGTCAGGAAAAGATTTCAGAGACAGGAGAGAGTGGCAATTTAAGCAATGAGGTTTCTTAAAGATCAATTAAGAAATTATATTTACTTATTCAGTAAAACGATATATTATTGCAAATATTATTGTTACTTGTTCTTCATTGTGTCAGTGTTTTATTCACAGACATCAGCTAGTTTCTTTGCACTGAAGAACTGTAGTACTTTGTCCATTTAGGGATACTGTAGAAACATGCCAGTGCAAAATGGCTATTTCAAATGTAAGGGGACCCGTGGTATATGTTATGTACATAGAAATGGTTCATTCTAAGCTATTAAAACACAATGGTTCATTACCTAAGTCTTTATACACCAATGAAAACTGCAATTGCATTTCTGATAACAGATATCTTCCAAATATATACACATTTAATTATACCTATGGGTGTTTTAATATCAATCAACTGGGGGGGGGGGGGGGGGTTATAAAGCATGTATAGTATGTTAAATAAAAAAAAAGTTAATCAAATCTATGCCAAATCAAATTTCAATAAAATCAAGAATCGATTTGAGTAGTTACACCCAACAACTTCTTCAATTTTCTGAAGGGCTAAGACGTTTAGGACTGATACGGACCTGGTAATAGTAATCATCCAGATGTGGATTCTCACTCTGTAGCTGGATCATCTGCAGCCTGATTATCCATTCCTTCTCTTTGTCAGTCATGATTTGACAATATGGGTCCCAGCTCACCGGCTTTCTGAGAATTAGATTTCCATTCAGAAAGACATTTACTTCCAAAAGACAAAATGTTCATTACACTTACCTGTGAGGTCTTGGCTGTCGCTGACTCAAAAGCCGCTTGTGCTGGGGGTGGAACTGAACAACAGGACCAGGTGCTCTAAAAGTTGACAGAAAATGATTTGTGGAAAGATCTGAAATATTAGCTAGTGAGTCTGAATAATAGAACCCTAGTTGAAAACTTCACCCAAAAATGAAATTCTCTCAACAATCTCTTACAGCTAATACCTGATTTTTTATTATTAATATTATTTTTCATTTAATTTTTTTATTGGTCGGAACAATTTTAAGTTATCAGGACATAAAAGCTTTTAAAAATGGACAAAAATGTCTACACTTTCTCCCACTGAAAAAAATGAAGCCAAAATATCCAGAAACGGTCAATGCCAGTTATGTTATTTGGAGCCAGAGTCTGTGCATTAGTGATCCTGAGGTGAGAGCAGAGGTATCAAGATTGAGCACATACTGGAGATGCAAGCACAGCTGTCAATCATAATATCACACCCCGTTTTTTAGGTCTCAACTACTAACTAAAATCAAACACTTTGGAGCTTGAGTTTAGGCTCATGTTCCATTACATATGGAACATGCATAGATCAATGTCTCCTTTCTGGTCAACGTATCCCTGACTCTGCTTAATTATTTCATTCCCGGTGGCAATAAATTTATCCCCCCAAAGTGATCAGTGCTACTACACTGGTGGCAAGACTGATCACAAAACTATCACGGGTCGTGGTTTGATTAAAGTCAATGCGCTACTTTAGCTGGCTCTACTATAGCTGCCGCAGCCTCTGTGTCCCATCCAAGGCGATTGGGTTACACCTCACGGAGTAATAGCCTATCAAGCAGCTTGCAGGTCCGCTGGACAGTCAGAGCTGTGTCGAAAGGACAGCAGCATATTCAGCATATTACTGAAGTGGGAATAAACATCACAGTCTGCTTATCCGTTTTTATGATGACAAAAGTACGGGATGGGTGAAGCAAAAGTTGATTACTCCTGGCCACTTTGTACGTCTGGCGTAAGTGATTTCAATGTTAAGTCAATGTAAAGACACGTTTAGTAATACGTAACTGAATCAAGAA
>JAQIUQ010000263.1:0-19806 GCA_030378365.1 Hybognathus amarus | reverse complement strand
CAATGGTGTTAACACAGTGAGCACTTATACAGGAACAGCAAACAACAAACAGAACTCGAAGCAGGAAGTTATTTCTTCTCTGTCATGTGGTCAACCAGCTTTCCAAATATATCTAACATCCTGTCCATTTGCTCCTGAGACTTTTGAAGCCCAAGCACTATCCCTTTCATTTTCTTCCTTCTGTGTTTTCTCCTGCCGCTCACAGAATCTCTTAAGATAATCTACATTATCACTCTTCCTCTTTCTCTTTCCTGGTCTGACATCAGTTGATGTACCTGGTCTGATCACTCTGGGGGTCTGTGGAGTTTCCTGCTTCAAGTTCTGTTGCCTCTGTATCTGTGGAGAAGCCTATTGGAGAAATTGCTGCAACCTCAACCTCACTGACAGGTGTCTGGGCTCTCTCTACACTACGGTGTCCAGATGAGAATAGATTGACTGGTCTAACTGAAGGTCTCTGGCCAATGGCTTCATGCATGGCTGCATAGAAAATCCATGAGGCAGCAGTGACCTCTCCTGCATCTGTCCCTGACCCAGTTTTTGGCAGTGTTAAGTCCTTTGTAAAGTGTATGAATAAATAGTTATGAGGGGGTAAATTAACATTATTTATATGGGTTTACATTCTAGATAGTCATTAAAAACTATTACCAATACAATATAAGCATTACAAAACATGTGAAGGTGCAGCTAACGTTACCTTGTACTTTTTCTTTAGATTTTCCCACTTCTTTTTACACTGCTGCTGAGACACTTTCCCTCCAGCCCCATGATTTTGATAATTTCCCTGAAAAGACGCACATTCATTCATTACATCACTTTGCAATGAAGCCCTTACTTTCAAATAACAAACTTGTCTGCTTATGTTAACTTACTCATATCCCTGGCTAGAGGCATTCCTGTGCCCGGTGAATAGCCGCTCATTCTCTGCCCTCAACTTTATAAAATTAAAAGTTTGCTCGTCGGACCCTGACAAAAGAAAGTTAAATAATTCTATCATCGTGTATTATGTTATTTATCGCTCATATTCTGATTTAAAAAAAACTATTTTCACTTACACTTAAAGATAAATTTCTTCTCCATTTGTGTCTTCTTGTCCTCTTGCCGCTTCTTTTTCTCTCCGGTGTCCAACAGCACCATAGCAACGGTTTTGCACCCCATTGGTTAGCTGTTTGAAACGTCACGACACTACCAGGATTCTGGGTAATATCCCACAGCAAAGTGAGGTCTGATGTACACTTGCAAAAAGGGTGCATTAAGTGCCCTTACGATCACCCCTGGAGAACACATTAGAGGATCGGGACACCCTACGGTCTTGCACCCCTTCAGCGAGAACGCGCATTTGAGGGGCACAAGGGCAGAAGTGCGGATATTGGGACAGGGCCGATGTCTATGATGCAAACAACTGATCTTCTGCTTCTTCTGTTGTTTAAATGGCGGTTGGCAAATCAACTTTAAGGTGCATTGTCTGCCACCTACTGGATTGGAGTATGGAGCACTACTTGATAGAATACACTTGATGGAGAGAAAAAAGAGAAATTATAATAAATAAATAATATCTTTCTTACCAGTTCTGTGTCATTTAAAAAATTGAAAACTTTTTCATGCATTGTATAATTTGTTCCTTCTAATAATTCCTTAAGTGTATCATTTCTTACACCCCATATCCTTTAAAGACTGAATTAATTCAAGCCTTTCTCTACTGTATGCTACACAATCTAGTAATATATGTTATACTGTTTCTGGATATCCACATTTATCGCAATTACCACTTTCATGTTTTCCTATTTTATGTAAACTTTGATTCAGTGCTGTATGTCCAGACCCAATCAGCCCCTTAATTTCTGCTTTACTCATCTGTACTCTGATGCTGATCTCAGGATTTTTTAAACGCCTCCTTTGCCAATTTATCAGCTTCCTCATTCCCCTTTACTCTCGACATGTGCTGGCACCCACAACAAACTCACTCTTACGCTTTTATGTTAAATAACTTCTGCAATACTTCATTTAAAATATCTTGTCTTGTTACAGAAGTTCCACTCTCTAAACTTTGCAGAGCTGATTGTGAGTCTGTACATATCACACTACTATTAGGCTGCCTTTCTTCTATCCACTGTAAAGCTAATGATATAGCCATCAGTTCTGTTGTAAAAACAGATATATGATCTGTTACTCTTTTTGATATTTTAACACTGTCCTGAGGGATATACTGCTGCAGCGGCTCTACCTGTTCTGGGGTCTTTTGATCCATCTGTAAATATTTGTATCATGTTGTTATACATTTGATTAATGTGTTGTTGAACAATAACTTTTAATGGCATATTTGGTTCATTCTTGTGTATCTCTTTATGAATTAATAAGTCTGTTTCTGGCACTGGGTATAACCATGGGGGTATAGATGATATTACAACAGAAGGAGCTACATCTATCTCTGTTATTCCCATTTCCTGTGCCTCCTTATTAGCTACCCAGCCAACACTATGTATACTTCCATACTCATACTCCCAACAGTTTTCCAGTACCTTTTTAACTGGATGTCTTTCATCATGTCCTTTTACATTAATCCAGTATCTCATCCTTAATTTTCTCCTTTTATTTCTTAGAGGCATTTCTCCCATCTCTACTTGGATAGTTGGTACTGGAGCTGTCCTAAAAGCTCCACAACTGATCCTTAGAGCTTGAGTCTGAATTACCTCAAATCTTTTGAGCCATGTATCTGATGCAGAGCAGTATATCAGACTTCCATAATCTATTGCCGGTCTTATTAATGAGCTATATGTTCTTCTTAAATACTGTCTACTCGCTCCCCACTCAACCCCAGCCAAGCACCTCATTACATTTATTCCTTTGATTTCATTTATAACCGACCTAACCGAAAAAACCCCAAAAAACAAGAAAGAGGAAGAAGGGTTTCTTTGCCAGACAGCAGTGGCAAAGAAACAGGAAATCCTCAAGAAAACAAAATAGACAAATATAACATAAATAAATATAAAATCAAAATAATCATCACATACACAATAAATATTGCCACTCCCCTAGCTAAATCACTGCAAAAACACAAAAAATCCCTACCGATGCTCTAATGGGTTGAACAACACCACTTTCAATGGTCACTTACATACATCCACCACCCCCACTGCCATCAGGCAGATCTAATCAGCCTAAAACAAATCCCATATACATTAGTTAAACAAGTCACAACCTTCAAACGGAGTATGTCATGCTGACCAACCTCTCACTTAATATAAGAGCGCGCAGTCACTGCTGACCTGCTGAGACAGTTCGAGAGCAAGAGTGCAGTTCCACTGAAACTTTTCAGAGGCTCCTGGGGCTCTGAGTACCAGTTACTCCGACCTGCCGTCAGACCCTAACCCCGTGCGGGGACCTCAGTTTCAATGGGCCGGAGTGCCCTGGAACAAGCTTCCCGGCATTTTGTTGTAACGACAGATGCCTCTGCCACGGGCTGGGGTGCCATGTGCAATGGACGTGCTGTCGCGGGCTCCTGGACAGGACCCCAGCTGTGAAGTATTACTATCTTCGGTGACACCAGCGCCTATGGCACGTCAATTGCCTCGAGTTGCTGGCTGTACAGCTCGCTCTGCGCCGCCTCCGAGCCGTGCTCAAAAACCAGCATGTACTAGTCCGAACAGACAATATCGCAACTGTCAGCATACATCAACCATCAAGGTGGTCTGCGCTCTCGCCGTATGTCGCAACTCGCCCGCCACCACCTCATATGGAGTCAGAAGCGTCTGAGGTCCCTTTGTGCCATTTATATTCACGGAGCCCTGAACCGCACAGCTGACGAGCTGTCCCGGCTTCAGCCCCTCCCTGGAGAATGGCGACTCCATCCGCAGTCAGTCCAGCTGATTTGGGACCAGTTTGGGGACGCACAGATAGATCGTATTGGCTCACCCGGGCGTGGTTGTCCAAAGTCACTCTCCTCGACGACACCACCTCCTTGGCCCATTCCTGTGAGGAAGGACTTCCTTTCTCATCTTTGGAACCTCTACGTGTGGCTCCTGGACGGGATGAGGCACCATACTCTACCATCAGCGGTGGTGGCTACCATCACTTCCGCTAGGGCGTCCGATAAACAAGACACATATGCGTTGAAGTGGAACCTCTTTGTCAACTGGTGCTCTTCTCACCATATAGACTCCCGGAGGTGTTCGATCATTGTCGTGCTTTCCTTCCTTCAAGAAGGGTCTGGAGCGAAGGCTGTCTTCCTTCACCCTCAAGGTCTGTGTCACCGCTATTGCCTGCACACCATGACCTTATCGATGGTAAGTCCTATGATACTCCTCCTGCGACAGCACCTCCTTGGCCAATTCCTCTGAGGAAGGACCTCCTTTCTCAGAGACAGGGCACCCTCTGGCACCCTCGTCCCCGATCTTTGGAAGCTCCACATGTGGCAGGTTTGAGTACCCTGCCACCTGTGGTGGCGGCTACCATCACTTCCGCTAGAGCATCGTCCACGAGACATGTCTCATGCTGTTGAAGTGGAACCTCTTCATCAACTGGTGCTCTTCTCACCGAGAAGACCCCCGGAGATTCAATTCGATTCAATTCAAATTTTATTTGTATAGCGCTTTTCACATTACATATTGTTTTAATGCAGTTTACAGAAAGTGCATTTCAGAAATGTACATGGAAAAACACATTTAGTTAATCATATAATAATTTAGGGCATAACATATTGCCGAGCGTTGAGTCATCTCTTCACAGGCGTTTAGTCGTCTCATCACAGGTGTTGGGGCATCTGTAGTCTCTATGAGATGCTGGATACAAACTGGAGCTGGCGAACGCCATTTTTCTTGGGACTCACGCCCCGAGATAACAGCAGAAAAGCAAATGGGAAATAATTAGCATAGCTGCTGTTCATATTGATTTCCATTACACTAGAGTAGATGTTAAAAACTTGAAGACAGTGACTTTGGCGTTCCAGAGTGATGCTGGATATCAAGGGTGAAACTTAATAATGTAGACAGAAATCTCCATTCAGTGTCAGTCATGTGTGGGTGAAATCTAATTTAGTTAGGCATTTAAAATCTCTATTGAGAAAATTAAAACATGGAAAGTGGAAAAATTAGTAAATGGTTTAATCAAGCATTACTTTACGTAAATACAAACATTAAGTAACAGTGAAAGAGACCGATCTCTCTCATTACAGACTTATAAGAGCCAAAGCATCTCAAGAGAAGAAAAGTGTCCAGTTTCAGATACATGAAAGTATATCTTGCATTTACATGGAAGAGTAGAAGAGAAACTAGATTTTATCATGAAAATGAGTTAAAAACGTATATCAGATTCATGTCTCTCTTAAAAGGGTTATGGCCTTCTTCTCCAGTTATCACAGTTCACGGTTAAATGCTCTTTCTTCAGAATGAGAAGATGTGATTTCAGAGCCAAAGCCTGAGCCGCTTCTTCCCAGAGTGAATCTTCAGACTTGATTTACATTGGTTTTCCCGTCACTCATCTGGAGACAGATTCATATGCTTCTGTTTTTCCTTTCTTGTTCATGTCCATCAGGTCTAAAAGAAACATTAAATCAGAGTGAGATTTCAAATGAGAGACAAATGTAAAATGAAAAGTGAATCCAAAAGTCAAGATCACTGATGAGTTCAATAGTCATTTTAATCCTATCAAATCTTGTGCACAACTGCGGTTCATGACTATAATCTATTTTAATGATGATTTTGTGTTATAAGTCACTAGTTTGGTCATAAAACACTGTAAATCTGGTGAGCAGAAGCATGTTCTTCAGCAATATGAATGAATGAATGAATGAATGAATGAATGAATGAATGAATGAATGAATGAATGAATGAATGAATGAATGAATGAATGAATGAATGAACGAACGAAAGAATGAGGAATGAAGAATAAACACCAACCTCTTGGTTCTTCAAGTTTCTTCTTAGTGTGTTTCATTCGGCAGGTTCTGGATCACTGTTCGTTCTCTCTGTCCTCTCCTTCCAGATGCTTTCTGGTAGTTCTGCCAAAAATGATAATATGCATGATAAATATTTCAAGAACTCCTGTGCAAAACAAATGAGTGACGATGACAACAGATGAGTGGCGGGAAAACAAAGGAGAACATGTGACTGAGAAAACAAACTAAAAGTCCATGAAAATGAAACTAACAGCAACAAAGCCACAGTCGAAGCCACAGCAACAAACAATTTCTCTTCAATTGTTTTTAATAATCAAAACCAACTTAAATGAGGGCTGCAACAACAAATTATGTCAGAAATAGAAAGATGATTTACATTCATCTGTTTTACTCATGATGTTGGTGGGACAAAGTATGGCAACAGTTAAATAATATAAATTATTTAAAAAGGCCCCTAATTTAATAACTGTGCCACAGGGGGCGTGATTCAGCGGTGTCTGCGGCGAGAGAGCGAGGGAGGAGCCGAGCGGGAAGTAAGTGGGTCAAGTTCAAACGATGAACACCTGTTAGTGATTTCATTGATTGGCGTAAGGAGAGCGCATTTAAGCGGGCTACGTGGACAGAGTGTTGAGAGAGACCTTGGGGCTTGTGTGTGTGTGACGGTGTGCAGAGCTGTGGCCAGACAATCCGAGTTTATCCATGGCCGTGACCGAGAAAGCTGTGATCAGCGGGAAGAGTGTGACACCTGGGAACCAGAGAAAGCTGTGTACAGCAGGAAGAGTTTGATCTGCAGTGATCATTTATTTGGAGTATAATGAGAAGAGCGCTGAGTCGCCGTGAACAGTTTTTGAAATAAAACACACAAGCTCCAATATTTGCCGACCCCTTGTCTTCTTCCATCACCCACACTGAATCAAAGTGTCCATCATCACATTGGTGCCGAAACCCGGGATGGAAGGCGAGGCCGCCGCCAGAAACCCTCTATCTTCGCCGTTTGCGGATATCATTCCAGGCGCTCGCGGGACTTCACCAACAACACCAGGAGGCCCTGTTGAAGATGGAGGAGCAGCAGGGACATACAAATTGTACAAATTATTGGGCATTAAATCGATCCGGACCAGCATCTATTGTGATGGATTTTCACGATTAATACCGTTCCTAATTATACAATATCCCTTCCTTGATATTATAATAATCTTGCGGTAACTAAAGAGCCTATCCTTTAGTCGTGTCCTCAAGAGTTAGGTGACCAGTCTATATAAATTCGTATTCTATTATCGAAATAATAGATTTCCCCTTTATATTATAAGTCTACCTTTTGTGGTACTCTTCAACCTTATTCACATCATAACAATTAGTCATACATATATTCTCATATATATAAACACTTGTTACATGCTGCCTCTTTGGCTAGGCTATTTTGATCAATCAAATCTCATACGGGTTATTCTTATTTCAAAATAATTCTCACCCTCTGATGTCGTTCCCTTCAGACAGGGTCCTCCCGGCCCAGTTAGAAGAGTGGGACTACCACTCAATGATCCAAGGTCCAGTCAGATGATTATAATAAATGTTACAAAATTTATTACAATAATCAAATGAAAAATTAATACTTGTTACAGATCATAAATGAGTATTAACTAACAGAAGTATACTAGCTAGGCTTGAAGCTTCTTGCGCCTGATAACTGCTGGTGTATCAGGTTGTTGGTTGCAAGGAAGAGCAAAGATCTCTCCTTCATCTCCTTTCTTTTATACAGAAAAATTAACACATACACAAAAGCACCGCTGTTGCAGCATAAGCAGTTCACATTTTCCTTTTTAGGTTACACATGTAAAATTTCATTAAAGACAAAAACACAACTCATGCTTCCTTTGCTGTGAAGGAATCATATTTCTTTACAGATGCTTATCACTTCTTAACACATCACAGCTTCTATGAATCATAGTTCAACTTCAGGTTATAACCTTGTCACCCTTTAAACACAGCATTAACTTTTAAATATTTATCCTGTCCATTACTTCCAATAACTCAGACAGGCCTCTCATTACAGTGTCTCTTTTCTTGGTTTCACCCATTTTTTATTATGCCATTTTCCATTTTTTCCCTTTGGGATGGACCTAGATTTTGTTGGGGAATTCTGGGGAGATGGATCAATGTCACTCTCAGAAGGGCTTTCATTTTCACTATCACCCACAAACAGACGGCTTAGTAGAACAATTTAACCGAACGTTAAAAGCCATGATTCGTAAGTTCGTACGGGAAGACGCTAAAAATTGGGATAAGTGGTTAGAAACCCTCTTGTTCGCCTCACGCGAGGTCCCCCAAGCCTCCACGGGGGTTTCCACCTTCGAGCTTCTCTATGGGCGCCAGCCCGAGGGGTGCTGGACGTTCTTAGGGAGGCTTGGAAGGACGGACCCTCGAATAGTAAAAATGAAATTCAGTACGTCCTGGACCTGCAAACAAAACTCCACACTTTGGGGTGGCTCTCCATGGAGAATTTGAGGACAAACAGAGTCGGCTGTACAACAGGGGGGCTAAACTACGTAAATTTGCACCGGGAGATATAGTTCTCGTATTAATTCCCACATCCAGCTCAAAATTACTCGCCAAGTGGCAAGGACCGTTTATGGTTACACGGCGCGTTAATGATCTCAACTATGAGGTTGCTCGTTCAGACGGGGGACACATAAGATATACCACCTCAATCTCCTTAAAAAGTGGAATGAGGTGGAGTCAGTGATGCTGGCAACGGTGGTGAGTGGGGAGGACGATCTCGGGCCAGAGGCGAATATAAAAACCCAATCCTCCCCTCTGTCCACTTGACCACCTCTCGCTGTCCCAGATCACTGACATGAGACATCTGCAAGCAGAATTTGCAGATGTGTTCTCTCCTCTCCCTGGTCGAACAAATCTCATCCAGCACCAGTGTTCGAGACTGAGCCGGGCGTGGTTGTGGCAGCCGGCCATTTAGGTTACCGGAACACAAAAAAAGTAGTTCAGGGTGAATTAGTGCCGATGCTGGATATGGGGGTAATAGAGGAATCCAACAGTGACTGGGCGAGCCCGATAGTTTTAGTACCTAAAACGGACGGCTCTGTCCGGTTCTGTGTGGATTACCACAAGGTGAATGCCATATCGAAATTTGATGCGTATCCAATGCCAAGGGTTCAACGAGTTACTCTGATCGGTTAGGCACAGCTCGCTTTTAATCGACACTGGATTTAACAAAGGGATTTGAACCCGAGGAATTGTGCAATTCGGCGTGTGGAAGTTAGGTATCTGGGCTTCCACTTGGGGCATGGGCAGGTGCGTCCCCAAATTGACAAGACAGCAGCGGTTGCGACCTGTCCGAGACCCAAGACCAAAAAGGAGGTTAGACAGTTCCTGGGACTAGCAGGATATTATAGAAGGTTTGTACCTAATTATTCGGACCTTGCTAGCCCGCTGACTGATCTGACTAAAAGCACCGCATACCGTCCAGTGGATGGAGCAGTGTCAGCAGGTCTTCACCCAAATAAAGGCTGCCCTGTGTGGTGGCCCATTGTTGCAGGCTCCTAACTTCTCTCTCCCTTTCTCTGCAGACAAATGCATCGGACAGGGGGTTGGGTGCGGTCTTCAACCCAAGAGATAGACTTTCTCTATGAGAGGGTGACTTTCGCTCCCGAAGGGGGGAGGCTGCAGGCCGGATGGCTCCCCGGCCTGAGTCAGGCGTGGGGGTATGTGGCACGGGGGCGTGATTCAGCGGTGTCTGTGGCGAGAGAGCGAGGGAGGAGCCGAGCGAGAAGTAAGTGGGTCAAGTTGAAACGATGAACACCTGTTTGTGATTTCAGTGATTGCCGTGAGGAGAGCGCATTTAAGCGGGCCAGGTGGACAGAGTTTTGAGAGAGACCTTGGAGCTTGTGTGTGTGTGACGGTGTGCGGAGCTGTGTCCAGACAATCCGAGTTTATCCGTGGCCGTGACCGAGAAAGCTGTGATCAGCGGGAAGAGTGTGACGCCTGGGAACCATAGAAAGCTGTGTACAGCAGGAAGAGTTTGATCTGCAGTGATCGTTTATTTGGAGTATAATGAGAAGAGTGCTGAGTCGCGTGAACAGAGTTATTGAAATAAAACACCAATATTCGATGACCCCTTGTCTTCTTCCATCACCCACACTGAACCAAAGTGTCCATCATCACAATAACTAATGATCTTTGCGACGGAAGAGAAATAGCTAAGATCTTTAGCTGAAAAATAACTTTATTCTAGAGCTGCCATTAAGCCAAAACAATCTGTTACTTTAATTTATTTTGATCTATATTGTTAAAAGCACTATATAAATAACAAGATGCTTTCTCATAATAACAACTTAACATCTCTTAATGAGAAATGTTCTCATAATAATGAGATATTATAACTCAATACCTCATAATAATGTGAAAAATTTAAACAGATAGCAAGCAACCACCAAGATGACCTGTTGCTCATCATGGCTGTTAGGAAACTAAATTACACAGAAGAGACTTTAATGCTGAGCACATAAAGATGAACTACTTACTGTGATCGCAGACTCTGTTGATGTGGTTTCTCCACTGTATGGATCTTCATGTGTCGCTTCAGGTTTGTTTTAAAATAGAAAACGTTTTCGCACTGATTACACGTGTGTGAGTTCTCTGCGCTGCGGATCTTCTTATGTGATCTCTCATGTGTTTTCAAAGGTGTTGACTGATTGAATCTCTTGTCACAGTGTGAACACTTGTAAGGTTTTTCTCCAGTGTGGATCCTCTCATGTGATCTCAGAGATGATGAGTCACTGAATCTCTTGTCACAGTGTGAACACTTGTAAGGTTTTTCTCCAGTGTGGATCCTCTCATGTGTTTTCAGAGATGATGAGTCACTGAATCTTTTGTCACAGTGTGAACACTTGTAAGGTTTTTCTCCAGTGTGGATCCTCTCATGTGTTTTCAGATGTGATGAAACACTGAATCTCTTGTCACAGTGTGAACACTTGTAAGGTTTTTCTCCAGTGTGGATCCTCTCATGTGTTTTCACATCTCCAGACTGACTGAATCTCTTGTCACAGTGTGAACACTTGTAAGGTTTTTCTCCAGTGTGGATCATCTCATGTGATCTCAGATGTGTTGACTGACTGAATCTCTTGTCACAGTGTGAACACTTGTAAGGTTTTTCTCCAGTGTGGATCATCTCATGTGTTTTCAGATCTGCATGACTGACTGAATCTCTTGTCGCAGTGTGAACACTTGTAAGGTTTTTCTCCAGTGTGGATCCTCTCATGTGTTTTCAGATTTGATGACAGACTGAATCTCTTGTCACAGTGTGAACACTTGTAAGGTTTTTCTCCAGTGTGAATTCTCTGGTGCTGTTTTAACTCTATTCCTTTTGCAAAAGTCTTCTCACACTCAAAGCACATGTACTCTCTCACACCAGTGTGAACTTTCTGATGTACTTTTAAATTTTGCAGCAGTGAAAAACTCTTTCCACACACAGAACATGAATACGGCTTCTCCTTCATATGAACTGTCAGGTGTGACTTCAGGTTTGATGCAGTAAGAAATGTTTTGTCGCACTTATCACATGAGAATGGTTTCTCTCCGGTGTGGATCATCATGTGACTCTTAAGGTTTGATGATTGTGTGAAACTCTTCCCACACTGATCGCATGCGTACGGCTTTTCTCCAGTGTGGATCATCATGTGAACATTAAGATGTTGTTTTCGTGTGAAGCTCGACCCACACTGATCGCATGTGAACGGCTTTTCTCCAGTGTGGATCATCATGTGACTCTTAAGGTGAGCTGATTGTGTGAAACTCTTCCCACATAGATCGCATGAGAACGGTTTCTCTCCAGTGTGAACTCTCATGTGAAGCTCAAGATGTTCTTTGCGTGTGAAACTGTTTCCACACTGAGTGCAGGTTGTAGATTTCTTGTCTCTTCTTTTATTTAAAAATGTCTGTTTATTCTTTGAGTGTTCTTCACTCTCCTTGTTCTCTTCCATCAGGTCTGAAGGGGAAAAATATCAAAATAATACAAAGAGGAAAAAATGAAGTGAAATGACAAAAATGGACAACTGCTATTAAATATTACCATTTTACCGTTTTTTTTTATATGAATTAAATAAAGTTCAATAAATAAGTTTCCTTGTCTTCCAGTTCAAATTTGACAAATGCAGTTCCTGCTCTGCTTGCCACAGAAACAATAACATGACCTTTTTGCAGTCAATTGGAGCAGATTGTATATTGTTATATTTTGTATTAATTATTATTTGTTATACATTGAATTTATCTTAACAAAAAACACACCACAGAATGTGAAATATCACAACAGTGTCAGTGTCTGTAAAAAAATTTCACAAGCTGAAAGTCTAGACTGATCCCCATGTTTAAACCTCCCCAGATTATATTAACATCTACTGCAGGGGTTCTCAACTCCAGTCCTTGTGACACACTGCTCTGGGTAGCTTTGTGTCTCCCTTATTTAACACACCTGATTCAGATCCTCAGCTCATTAGGATAGACTCTATGTAACCCTAACGAGCTGAGGATCTGAATCAGGTGTGTTAACAAGGGAGACATACACAATATGCAGAGCAGTGGGTCACGAGGGACTGGAGTTGAGAACCCCTGATCTACTATATAACCTTTATTTCTCTATGAAACAGTAACCAAAGTTACTGTAAGAAGAATAATCTAGGGTTGGGTATTGTTTTTTTTTTTGTTTGTTTGTTTGTTTTTATATCAGTGCCAAATCGAATATTCTAATAGGCACCAGTGCCTGATCCGATTCTTAAAAAAAAGGTTTGACTTGATGTTGACAATCAATATGAACATTTTGTCAAACCTTGCTTTAATGACCATTTTGAAAACCAAAACTTTTGTACCCATTTCATAGATTAACTCTTTATCTAAATGTGATTAAGTGCTTGAATGTTTCTAACATGAATGTTCTCCAGCATCATGAATGAATGAAGAATAAACACCAACCTCTTTGTTCTTCAGGATCTTCAGTGTGTTTCATTCTGCAGGGTTCTGGATCACTCATGTTCTCACTGTCCTCTTTAATAAACTCAGTCTTTGCTCAACTTCACTTGTAGATGATGGGAATATTCCTGCATTTATAGGAGAATTGCAGTGGGAGGAGCTTCACTTGTGATGTGACTGATGTGGGAAGGACTTCCATTTTGGTAAATTTTAGTGGGAGGAGCTGATCTGCCCAAATTAATTTTATACTTATTGATAACAGAATATAAATAATGTAATGAAATTATTCCAAATATGAATAATGGTAAGAAAAACAGTTCAACACATAGACCTAGAGACAGATATAAATGTATAGTAGCCAACAAATCCCCTCAGTCTGCTGACACCAATGAAACGAGCGCTTTAAGTGTCAATTTACAGGAGATGTGAAGACATCAGCATAATAAATGAGGTGAAAACAGGAACTATTGTCATGAAATAAAGAGTGTTTTCAGCAGATCTGTTAATATTGATGATCCTCAGACTATCAACACTCATTCAACAAGACATTCAGGATCATCAGCAGATCATCTCACTTTATTCTGAGTGTTTGCTGTTAGAAACACATTATTTGAGTCAGGATATAAAAGTGTGTATTTAGGTTGTTTTGTTTTTGGTGATGGAGAAGGGGTTCCCCTTCTTTCCTTTCTCATGTTTTCTTATATTTATTTATATAAAAAAATTGTAATTGAGTGTTATGATAATGTTTAAGGAAGCAGCTACCATTGCTTTGATTTTGTTTTTCCTGTTAATGGTAACCGGGGTGTAGTTTAAATAAGATAGACTGCTACCCACTCTGTTTCAGAGCAATAGATTGAATTATTTGTTAAAGTTGATGAAAGTATGATGAATTTAAAGGCTTGTATATGTGGCCGTTCAAACGCTATGTCAGGAAATAAGACACAGCCATAACATCTAAAGAAACAGGTTCTTTTATTCCTGACTGAGCCTCAAATGAGCGTTAATGTAGATTTGTGTTCAGGAGAAAAACAGTTTTAGAAAAACATTCTAATTAATAAGTGAAATTGGCAAAACAAAATTAACAGTCAAACTGACTCTAATGAGTGCAGAAAACAAAGTAATAAGAGTCTTAAAAAGCAAAACGACTCGAAAAGGTGGTTTTTTTTTGCATTGATAATATCAGAAACAAATAAAATTAGTGCCAAAACAACGGAAGTGGCCCGTATGTACCTAATGAAAGAAATAAAACAGAATACATGAGACATCTGCACATTTCACCACAAGAATACATTACAATCCACAGTTCGACCCTTCTGTTCAAATCAAACAGTAACTACACTCAAGAAAATAGTCTACATTTGAACAAAGGTACAAACATTCTTCATAACTTATACACAAACACTTAGGGGAAGAAAATGATCAAAACTCACTCTTATTGAGACTTTGAAGCACACAGAAAAAGCTCACGAAGTGGTTGGTGCACGTGCAATATCACGTGTGGCTGTTCTCCCCTCTAACACGGTGTAGAGAACAATAATTACTCAATGTTCCATTAATATATGAAATAAACAGTGTTATTTAACCTTTCAACAACTTTTTATAAGAGATTAACTCACGCTCAATCTTCCCCAACATCTCTGAATTTCCTTTCCCCACAGAAGATCTCTCACGTGCAGGAACAATCATATCAATCGTATAAACAGCTAAATCAACCATACACTCGACACTACCAAACGACTGTTATCACCACAGATTCACAAGTCAATATTAAACTGAAAATGTTCTCTCTTTAACAGTTTAATCGACTATTTCTCCCTCCGTGTGACTCAAACTACGCTCTCTTTCAGTCTGACGCGCTCTCTCTCATCTGCGCATGCGCACACTCTTAAAGGGGACAGCGCGAGCGGCTGAGTCAAAGCAAACATAAGGGCAAATCACCAGGGAAATTAATCAAATATCAGGCTATTCCTGCCCTGGTTACATATAGATTAATCAAAATGCTTCTTATTGCCTTGTCATGTGTAATTATATATTGCTCGAAATAAATAAATAAATAAACAAATGTGCAATGGCCTTAAGATGGGGCACTCAGTCTAAAAAATGCTGGGTTGTTTTAACCCAAATTTTGGTCAAATATTGTTTTATGGTGTCAGATCTACCCTATCACCTTATTATAGATCACTCACCTTCTACCTCGTTTTATTTTTCTCTCTGGAAAGGTAAATTTGGTCAAATTCTACCAAAGATAACAAGTAGGCTATTCAAAATTCATACTCACAGTCTATTAGAAAGACCCCTCCGTGGCTAAGATTTAATAACAAGCAGAGACTCGTTATTATACATGTAGTTTTATTATATAAAGTTTTTCAAAGTTTCCAAACAAGTTAACAAGTTGTAGTTCAATAGCAGCAGTTCACAAGTTCCACCAGCAAGTGTCAGGCTTGGATCATCAAACAATGGAGAGACGGGCCCAGCTTCCAGCGTCTAACTTCAATACAAATTAATTAATCATCTTATAAAAAGCTTTATCCTTCCTTGTCTTCCTTCTTTGTGCGCGGCCTCTCAGAATCCTTCTCCTTTTGGTCTGGAACACAACACTTGGGTAATACTTGCTTTTCCTTACTACATGCACGCATAATATTTGTTTCTTAATACTGATTACATTTTACTTATCCATTTCATCAATAAAACATTTTTTTCAAACATGGCTCTCTGTGTATTTTTTTATAAACCCAATAAACATTTTTATTACAACATGTTTCTGTGAATTCTTTATACACAGAAACAAAAGATCCATGAAAGTATATCTTGCATTTACACGGAAGAGTAGAAGTGGAAGAGAAACTAGATTTTATCATGAAAATAGAGTTAAAAGTGTATATCAGATTCATGTCTCTCTTAAAAGGGTTATGGCCTTCTTCTCCAGTTATCACAGTTCACAGTTAAATGCCCTTTCTTGAGAATGAGAAGATGTGATTTCAGAGCCAAAGCCTGAGCCGCTTCTTCCCAGAGTGAATCTTCAGACTTGATTTACATTGGTTTTCCCGTCACTCATCTGGAGACAGATTCATATGCTTCTGTTTTTCCTTTCTTGTTCATTTCCATCAGGTCTAAAAGAAACATTAAATCAAGAGAGATTTCAAATGAGAGACATGTAAAATGAAAAGTGAATCCAAAAGTCAAGATCACTGATGAGTTCATTAGTCATTTTAATCCCATCAAATCTGGTGCACAACTGCGGTTCACGACTATAATCTATTTTAATGATGATTTGTGTTATGAGTCACTAGTTTGGTAATGAAACAATGTAAATCTGGTGAGCAGAAGCATGTTCTTCAGCAATATGAATGAATGAATGAATGAATGAGGAATGAAGAATAAACACCAACCTCTTTGTTCTTCAGTATCTTCAGTGTGTTTCATTTCAGCAGGTTCTGGATCACTGTCGTTCTCTCTGTCCTCTCCTTCCAGATGCTTTCTGGTAGTTCTGCCAAAAATGATAATATGCATGATAAATATTTCAAGAACTCCTGTGCAGAACAAATGAGTGAGTGAAGATGACAAAAGATGAGTGGCGGGAAAACAAAGGAGAACATGAGACTGAGAAAACAAACTAAAAGTCCATGAAAATGAAACTAACAGCAGCAAAGCCACAGTCGAAGTCACAGCAACAAACAATTGTTTAATAATCAACACCAACTTAAATGAACTAGGGCTTCAACAACTAATTATGTCAAATAGAAAGATGATTTACATTCATCTGTTTTACTCATGATGTCGATGTGGACAAAGTATGGCAACAGTTAAATAATATAAATAGGAAAGTCACAATAATGAGAAATGTTGTCATAATTATGACTTACTATCTTATAATAATTAGAAACTTTTCTAGGAATAACTTAACATTCCATTATTGGGAATGATTATGGGAATTATCCCATAGCAAAGCAAAATTGAAGATGAGATCTCATTTATGTCACATTTACATCTCCTAGATATAAATGAGCACTAATTTGAGACCAAAGTGGTTTTCTCATTTCTTCTCAAATGTCTCTCCTGAGAATTAAGTCTCACATCTTAATTCTCTCACAGCTGTCTCTTTTCCAGATCTCAACTAAGAGAAAAATGAGACATACTGTGCCGCTATCAAATATGTCTCAATTTGATCTCATTTATATTTCAGTGAGAAATATGTCTCTTGTACTGCTCACTATTTGAGTTCTCAGATTCTCTTACAGTTGTCTCTTTCAGCAAAAAGAAAAAAATAGTAGTGCAAGCTCTCAAATTAGTCTCAATATGAGACATTAATTAATATTATGGCTCAATCATATCTCAGCGCAAAATTTAAGAAAAGAAGTCAATTCAGGCAAATAATATAAGATGGTTTACTAATGTTCAACATACAAAATGTGTTATATGTTATGTTTAGTTTAGTTATGTTATGTTAGTTTGCACCTCCAGGCCATCTTACTTTTAATGTGCAAGCCTGAACATTGTTCCATTCCGCTTGCTGCAGTGTTAATAAAGATAATTCATCTTTAAATTGCAATCTCAATTTGTTCTTGTATTTCTCAACACTGCAAAAACTCAAAATCTTGCCAAGTATATTTTTCTAATTTCTAGTCAAAATATCTCAGCACACTTAATATAAGGCAAAATCACCTAAAGACCAAGATTTGAGATAAAGGAGCTTGTTCTTAGACCGTGCATCTTATTGCATTCAATCGTATCAATTAAATTTTCAGTCTCATTTATTAATAGTTTAACGTTACTCATAAATATTAACATTTCTTTCTGTTTCGTGCCTTTTGCTGCAAACTCGTTTTGGAGGATTAGCCTACATGGTGTTTAACAATAATATAGGCCTACTTTAAAATCTTCCCGTATGGAAAAGGTTTGCTAAAAACTCCTGTGATTTGTATATGTTCCAACAGAATATTGTAAGGGACATATGCAAAAAACATATATAAATTGCATAATATTAATGTATTTTTAATCATGTTATGTATACAGCAAAATTCCCCATGTTAAATTAACACTCCTGGTGTACATGTACGACCATATAACACCAGGAGTGTTAATTTAACACTGGGAATATGTCCTACATACAACTAAAGCCATATAGATTTTCATGAAGTAAAAACAAAAAAATGCTAATTTAATATGAAATTCCAGCATGGAACGTGTATAAACACAGGACAAGATAAGAACCAGTAGTGAAGTACAGCCTTATACTGATTGATTTACTGCACTGATTTACTGCACTGAATATAATTTACTCAATAGTTTGAGTTGAACATACTCGAAATAAATGACTAAAACTCCAACAATTAATTTTGCCTGAAATTTACAGTTATTTTTAAAGTTTTTCACTAAAATAGGCTAATTTAGTTTTTGACTAACCAAGTATTAATTTAAAATACTGTAATGATTTTGGCCAGACTGAATCAACCGTCCTCCAAGGACTCGGACCCCCCCCCTCTCCCCACACACACACACACACACAAACACACACACATACACCGCCACACACATTCTTCCACTCACTGGAGTGAGATCATGTTACAAGACTGTGGAATGTGCTTTATGTCTCTGACCCAAGAGATGGACTTTTCTGTGTTCAAAAGACATTTAACCAGATATATTCCATGTGTTCTATGTATGTGTGTTTTTCCCCAGGTCACCGTGAAATATCTTTGTTGGTTGCAGCATAAAAAAGGAATTAGAAATAACTTCCTTAGGCATTGTAAACAGAAGTATATGTTCATTTAATGTAACATAATGCTCCTTGGTGTCTCTAGAATACTGTATCAGATGAACGACCCTCAATATGTACAGAGATGTAAAGTAAAGTGTGTTTTCAATACTTTTACTGCCAAGGATGATTGAACTGTTTCAGATAGTAGCCCTTATGCTGAAGACACCTCCCATCCCAGGAGAGCGCTGGTCTAGAGAACAAAGAACCATAAAAGAATGTTCCGCCCAGCCTCCATCTCCCCCAATTGGCTCAAGCCAACAGGAAAGGGATGGATTTCACCAAGGTGATAAATGAAGGGAGCGCAGCTCGCCCTTTTCTTCCGAAAACGTCTCATGCCAAGAAGCACTCAAAGGATTTCTTACGCGGAGATCGACCCCCAACTCGGGATCCTCTCCTTTGATTCGTCCACAGTTTCGTCCCTTCTCAAATGAACTACCAAGTTCGTTCTCCCAGGAAAGGAAGTGGACTTTGCCGACTCATTTCCTCGGGTAACGTCACCCTCAAAGACTTTTGAGCCTTTCAAACATTTGCGCCGAATGCCAACTCGAACGCCACGCTGACTTCCCCACGGAACAAAGAAGCCACGCGCACGCAACCAACCATGCACGCGCCAGGACGGGCAGTGCAAGCGCTGCGCTCCACGGAACGCGCTCACGCGCTCCACGGAACGCGCGCACACAGGAGAGCCTCTCCATTCATCGTGCGGCCCAACCGGGCCTGGCCACGAGTCCGTGACACACACAGACCAAACATGTTGTGCAAGTATAACGTCACCTTCTTTTAGAGCTTCTCAGAAGCATAAAGAAAGTGTTTTCATGGTGTTCAGAAAGATTAATTGACTGTTTGGTGACTGTAACCTCCTCTCTCTCTCACCCTCACTCTCTCTCTCTCTCTCTCTCTCAACTCACTTATCGTCTAACGCCCTGCGTCGTCTTAGTTTGTGTTTAATGTTTGTATATACATGTATCATTGTAACGTAGTAAATGCTTACTTAGTTGCCTTATTGACTTTAATAAATTCATATGAGCCATTTGGTGATTGAATTATCGTCTGCTCATGACAAGTCTCTTGAAGTGAAAGATCCAAACGCTGCATGCTCCATATAACTAATACATACCAAAAAGGTTATGTTTTGTGGAGTTGGAATGCTGAATTCTTCTGGCCAGAGAATTAAGTTTTT
>JAQIUQ010000262.1:0-98897 GCA_030378365.1 Hybognathus amarus | reverse complement strand
TCTGTCATTCAGATATCAACTATTCAGTTCTGACTAGTATGTTAGTATGTATTCCAATGCAGGGGTTACGTTTTTGCACGTCGTGCAGAATAACCCTAAAGGCACCAAGGTGGCAGGTGCCACCGGCTTTATATATATATATATATATATACATATAGCTGCGAGCAGCAATGGAGGGCCAAAGCCGGCGGTACCGCCATCCCGGTGCCTTTAGGTAACTAAAGGCACCGGGATTGCGTGCCACCGGTTGGGCCCCGCAATCGCTGCTCGCAGCTATATTTTATTATTGTGTTCTTGTATTGTTTCTCTGGCACTGTTTTATTATATTTTATTTATTTATTTAACTTTTGGATGAATATTTTATTTATTTATTTATTTATTTATTTATTTATTTATTTATTTATTTATTTATTTATTTATTTATTTATTTATTTATTTATTTATTTATTTATTTATGTATTTATTTATTTATTTATTTATTTATTTATTTATTTATTTATTTATTTATTTATTTATTTATTTATTTATTTATTGCTTCATTTATATTTATGCTAGGTTACATGTTCAGTGTTTGATCTGTCTATTGATCTAATTGCATTCAAGTTCATATTTAAGTATACACAAGTCGTCTTCTACATTTCCAAACCTTGACATCAGTTAAAAGTCCAAGTTTGAATTATTTGCTTGGCTTCATAAACTGACAGGCTGTCTGTCATGAAGACAAGAAGCGAAGGATGCAGAGGGAGTTTAAAATTAATCTCTCTCCTCATTGGCCAGTTGTCTTCAAAGCCTTTTTAGGGTTTGAGCGGGTAGACGGGATCTCCCTGCACAGTGTCCAGCACAAGTGTGAGAGAGACACACACACACCAAGGGACCAGGTCAGTTTAGCTTTAAAACACTGGGCACAATAAATACACATGATACCATTTTAAATATAGTCAAAAAAATATATATTAGTAGAAATATCAACAAATGTAGAGTCCTGTCAGTGTATTCCTAGACTGTATGCATGTGACTTACGTGCATGTTCCACATTGTAGTGTAAAGTTCATGTGAAACACTCATCTGTATTTAGCTCATTGCACATGACTGTTGTTTTGTAGCCAGCAACTGGTAAATGCCTTTTTTAGTGTGTATCTAAAACTGAACCATTGTCATTTCTAGCAATATCTCTGCAGTTTGGGCTTTTGCTGTTTTGTGGGGTTTTGTTTTTGACATAATTCATCTGCAGTGTACCTTTTTTGCTGCTATGAATGTATCATGTAGACTCTTCGTTTACGGACTCATTCTAACACCTGTACAGGTTAATTTATTAAAAAATTAAAAGTGCAGTTTATACATACTGACTTTAATAGTCTAGTCATCATCTAGGATGAGCATCATTGACTAAAGGTATTAAACAATATTGTTGCCTGTTGTTTTGTGCCTGATGAAGCACAAATCTCTGTTGGATTGAAACACTGCTTTTTTTTCTTGAAATTTCAGTAATAGGGTTGATTATTTAACATTAGTTAATGTATTAAAGGGGCACTTGGCAACTCTAGTTTTATCTTTGCTGATTTCCACTTTTGTTGTGGCATGTGTTCTTATCAGCGCCCCCTACAGCTGTGCAGCGGAGCTATATTTCACAACACTGTCATAAAGAAACTCACTTGTGGTGCCTTCCTCCCGCTTTCTACCACTGCTCATTTACTTCTGTTATTATGTGTCTACCAAATGGGTAATACATAATACACAGTATCTTAGAATTATGTCCAATTGCCATAAAGCAGTTCGTGTTTCTCCTTCGTTCTCGCTTCTCACGAGACTTCTATTTCCAACTTATCGGGACGTTTAGTCCTGGTTGACTAAATCCAACCAATTAGGTTGGCAACCAACTGGGGACGCTGGAGGGAGTGAGGAAATTCACTGTTCTCTCCAGAACAGGTTATTGAACCATTCAAATGATTTCTAAACGGTTTTATAAAGTTGAAATAGTTACCAAGTGCCCCTTTAACATGAAGTGACCACTGTATTTGTTCATCTCTGTTAACGTTAGTCCATTGTTTGTTCATGTTGGTTCACAGTGCATTAACTAATGTTAAAAAGATTTTAATAATGTATTAGTAGTTGAAATTAATATTTACAAAGATTAATAAATGCTGTATATGTGCATGCGTTCATTATTAGTTTTACAAAACCATATACTGGACATTAATAGGCCTACATTTATAAGAACTTGGCACATGTGTTCTAAACTTGATTTTAAAAGAGTTTTTACTTTCCTTTATCTCATATGTACATTGACCTGTATATATTTGTGATTTTTCGAGAACAATTGAAACTGCTGTCAACTATTCATAAGAGGGCGACTCAAATTGGACTTTCCTGCAGAGTTCAGCTCCAACCTTGATCTCTCTCACTCTCTGTAACTTCGAGAATCATCGCCCCATCATTCACTATTCCCTACATTACTCCACAAATATAGTCCAAATGAGTGAACTCGGACATTGAGTGCGCTGTTGAACGGCTGCCACTTTTGCATAGTTTGTGCTTGCTGATTAATAATAATTTGACACTCCAGTATTAAAGGCGCTGTATGTAAGATTGTGGCCAAAACTGGTACTGCAACTGGTACTGTAGAGCAGTGTATCCCCTCCCCCCTGACTTGAGGTTGCCAGATAGGCTGCAGGATCCAAAATGTTTTTGTTTTTTTTTATCCGACATGTTTGTATCTGCAGCTGTGGTAACTAGAGCAGAGCTGGCAAACCCGGATGCTGCAACACTGCTACTTCGTGATTGGTAGATCGGCTAAGGGTGGAGCATCAGAACAAAACACAACATGACAACATCAACATCAGTTGATGCAACCTCACTTCTTAAATGACAATATCCTGGGTGGACTATAACTGTTGTCAGTGATATAAGTATTTGAAATGAACATGATTTCTGAATGTCTAGTGACATATCAGGGGCATTTTATGATTATTTGAAATAAATTTCTTACATACAGCTCCTTTAATAAAAAAGATTTATCATGAACTCTGTCATGGAAACTATGTATAAACCTCATTAAACAATTTAATTGATGATTCAGCTGCAGGCGCCATCTTCTGGCCAGACTCAGGAATTAATTTGGCACAACTCTCACAGTGCATTATGGGTATTCTTTAGCTGTTGAGTTGGGCCCTGTCCCAAAAGGCACACTTACGGTCTTGTGGACTTACAATGGCTGTGCCATGTGTCAGTTAAGTCCATAGCCACTTTTCCACCTTAACGTTCACTATGGTTTCGGACACTACAAATGGCTGTCCCCTCAAATGCCCTGAGGGGGTGATTTCTGGCACAGCCCTTGTTTAGCTTGTCTAGAAGTGTTTGATTAGGGTTGGAGCTAAAGGCTTGTTCGTGCCATGTCATAGCATAATTACGAGATTCCAACTTGTAAAAAAGCATTCACATCTTCATAGAGCTCATAATTAAAACTTGGTAAGAACGTCACTTGGTGATTACGGCATGGTGTTGTAATCAGTCAAACCACAGTTTCTGATGAGCAGGTGAAGGTTTACTGTGTGTTACTGTCTTTTCTACGCGGCAAAGTAATTTAATTAAAGGTGCACTCTGGCACATCAAATCATATTCCATATTCCATAACAGATGGGGGCAGTATACCTCCGGAAAGTGAGTTGTGCCACGGCTGCGCGCACTCTCACGCTCTTCAAACAACACAAGCTCTGTTTTGCTCTCTCTTTCTCGCACATATTATTTAAATAATTTGACACGATAGTAAAAGGTTGGAAGACCGCAGTTTCACGTGGAGCATTTCGAGATTTTTAGAGATCAGAGACTCAATGAAAAACATCTCAACACTAAATGATGGAGACCGTCTCATAGATGCCTGTCCCAAAAACAAGCTGGTGCATTTCGACGATATGGGAAAATAAAAGCCTGGGCTATTATTATAAGTTTATGGTATTCGTTTTGTTCATATTACACTTTTATTGTTAGTTTGAATTAATTTGACAGAAAGCATTCGCTGATGTTGATCAAGCTAGCGCCATTCAGAGCTGCCAACTCTCACGAGACACACTGTGAGACACACGCAATTGACACTTAGCAAGCAGGTTAGTTAAGCTCTCAAATTCTGTCAATTTTATTATGCATTTCAAACAATAAATACCGTTTTGGCGCTTGTACATGTTACACCACAGATTCCCAGCGCACGTGAACCGATCATCTCTACTAACGTTAGCTAATGGAAAAAGTACATGAACACTGTTGAAAGATACAGTATGCTACAACTTACCAAAATGTATTCCTCATGCATAATGTCGACCAATCATTTTTTGAATTCCTCCCTGAACTGAAATGTAGTAGTGGGCTGTATTTCCAGACGACTTGACATCAGGTTCAAGTACACATACAAGCCGTGCGAGTTACTCGTCTATTGCAGTTTGGCTGGTGGTTATGTTGCCCGCCCGCATACCGCCTCCCATGGCCGAAACTGGATTATCGACACCTGCCGGGCCGGGGCTAGTAATTTAGCATGCTAATTTATGTTTATATCTTGGCAGCACTATTACTTGTCCTTTTTATAATGGCATCATTGCACTTATTTCTTCTCATTCTTTTAATGCGTGTAGCTAATTTTTTTTTATATTTTTACCCCAATTATTACATATGGCACCTTTAAGCTTTTATCTGACTCCATTTTATCACAACCTCGAATTTAGGTTGGAATGCCAATTAGTCATTGGTCATTTATACAATAGTTTAGCAGCAATTTGATTATTCTATTAAACTCTTTACTCTTATCATCCTCATTCATTCAGGGGCCAAAGTCGAACAGGGTCCCCACACCGGACCCCTTCAGTTTTGGGTCACTAAACAGATGTAATTGGCTTTCTAAGATGGTCGCATTAGACTGAATACTCTATCTAAGATATTTTGTATAGCCCCCTTGGTTGTAACATTTTCTTTAGACAGAGGTCACAGATACAAGCCAACCAATATTACGCCTCTGGTTGTAGCTTTGGTTTGGTCATGCCATGGTTTCCCATGTAAACTAATCTAAAGTAACCCTATTTAGGTTGGTCAAGCAGCATTTTACTGTCCTAAAAGGAAAGTCCCTTTTAGTCTTTGCAAAGCAAGTGCACTTGAATTAGTGCCAAATTTTAGCCAGAACTCTAAAATCACACTGTGCCCTATGCTCCACTCAAAACTGGACTCTAGTCCATCACTAATCTGACACAGATTTGCGGTAACAATGGATTCAGCGTAATCCATTAATAATTTCATTAATAATTTCCAGTTAATAATTTCAGAGTAAGTCAGAATAAATCCAAATGTAGCAATTTAGTATTAGTCTGTTAAATGTATCATGCATAATCAGTTCAAAAATAATAAATACAAAACATCAATCTCTGGAATAAAGATAGAAGATGCATAGGCTGTCATTAGAAAATATATAATTCTGAGAGAATAGAGAATATTTGTTGACAATGGGAATTTGCATTCAGAGTTTACACCTTTTGAGGGCAGGATGCCATTTGCCTGGAAGACACAGTCTCCTCTGTAAGCAAGATATCTCTAAACTCTTAAGAACTTTATTACGTTTTGTTTTACTTCTTTGGGGCTGAGAGCTTTGTACCAGTCGCACTGAGACATTTCAGATGATACCAGACATGTATAGTGTTGTATGATAAATATTCACGTTTAAACCATATAGATTTTTGGCTAAATTTCAACATGGAGAGAGACAGGTTGGGGAGTGAAGGGAAAGAAATGTCAATTAAAAGAATGAGGTGATTGACTTGCATAACAAGAACAGCTTAAAGGAGTAGTTCACTTAAAAAAAAAATTGCTGATAATTTACTCACCCCCATGTCATCCAAGATATCCATGTCATTCTTTCTTCAGTCGAAAAGAACTATGGACTCCAATGGGAACCAAATGATTCAAGGTCCAAAAGCCAGTTTCAGTGCAAACTGCACACTGTTCAAAGGGCTTTAAACGATTGTAGACGGTGAATAAGGGTCTGAACAAGCGAAACGATCACTCATTTAATAAATAAATAACAAAGTTTAAGTTTTATAAGCTCAAATGGTCACCTTGCTCTGTTCTGTGATGCGCGTTCATGACTTTCCTATTCGAAATCGTTCATCAAAATGAACAAATCTTTTTCGTGTCATTTGGTTAATTCAACGAATGAAATGAATGAGTTGACTCGGGAAAAGATTTGTTCCTTGAACCGTTTGGTTCCCATTGAAGTCCATTAATTGGAGAAAAATGGAATGTTTTCATCAAAAACCTTAATTTCTTTTCGACTGAAGAAAGAATGACATGGATATCTTGGATGACATGGGGGTGAGTAAATTATTAGCAAAAGTTCTCTTAAAAATGAACTACTCCTTTAATGCCTAAACTGTTTCTAAACTGTCTTGTTGCTGGTTGTTTTGTTTTTTAATTATTATTTAAAAAACTAATATTCTTTCTTTCCATGCAGCCAGTATCATGTCAGTATCGCAGATAACGCCGACCCTCTTCCTGAGTGGGGCCGATGCTCCTATGAATCAGGAACTAATGACCCGCAAAGGCATCACACTCATTGTGAAACGTGACCCTGTCCCACACCTGCCCCATCTACCCCGGTGTGGAGTGCATACGTGTTGCAGTGTCCGACCTTCCAAGTGCCCGTCTGGGGGATCATTTCGAGCACGTTTCAGCTCGCATCCACAACAACAGAGCTGGAGGAACGCTCAGTGCACTGCGCCGCGGGCATGAGTCGCTCGCCGGCTCTAATAATGGCCTACCTCATGAAGTACAGAGGAGTGACTCTGAGACAGGCACACAACTGGGTTAAAGACAGCAGACCCTACATCCGTCTTAACACGGGATTCTGGACCCAACTTCTGAAGTATGAGAAGAAACTCTACGGGAAGAATACTGTGAAAGTAGCAGAACCACTGGATCCAGTGCCAATGCCCAAAACACCAAAACTACCTTCCAGGAACAACACGAGACAGTGTCCTCCATCACCGAGGCTGAGACGGCTTAGAACCTCTTTGGCACTTTAATCAACAATAGCAAACTGATCTTTTTGCCAAATGTGGACATTAAATGTCCTATTTTCATATTGTAAGGGCAGTAAACATCACTTTAGATGGGCTGGACCTGCAGTGAATCAGACCATCAGCACTTCAGCTTGAATTTTGTTTTTCTGCCACTATTTGATTTGTTCAGTTTTGATGTGGCCTGGTTGGAATTCCGTGAATAAATGTTGTAAATGTTGTAGTATGTTGCATTATTTAACCAACAGAGGACACTGTTGGGGCATCACACTCACACAGGCTCAGGACTGACGAATGTGAGGTCTGCTCTGAACATCTTTATCTCAGTTCATCTAAGCTAAGTTTGCTTGGATTTCTACAGTATGATGTTAAGACTATGCAGCTTAAACCTTTTTTAAAACTTTCAAACAAGACTTTGTCAAGCAAATATCGCAATTACATTTTTAGTTCATTTTAATTGCACTTTTAACTTCAAACTCAAATTGCAGTTCTTCGCCCTGTTCGCTTTCAGATGTGCTCAAATTCTCAATTGTAAAAACCTATGAAATGCCAAAACTGCTGAAATGAGACATTATATATATATAATGTGTGTGTGTGTGTGTGTGCATGCGTGCGTGTGTGTGTATACACACAGTATACACACAGTAGTCAACATTTGAAATATATACACACAGTAGTCAACATTTGAAATTATCAAAAAAGTTAATCAAAGTTGTCCCAAGACAAGAACAGGTTTTCTTCAAAATTCATGTCTACATTTGATGAAAGGTTTTGATCCACTTCAAATGTTGACTACTATATATATATATATATATATATATATATATATATATATATATATATATATATATATATATATATATACACCTTTCAAGTGGATGTTGATTACTGTATACACACACGCACACACACACACACGCACTCAAACATACATAAATATACAAATAAATAAATCAAAGCTGTCCCCTCTCCCACCCTGAGCTTAGTTTTGGAGAATAAAAGATTTTGGAAATAAATAAATGTTTTTTTTATTTATTAATAAATAAATGTAGACATAAATACATGTCTTTATAAATGAATGTGGAAATAAATGTATAAATAAATAAATTGTTTAAAATAATACAATTATACATAAGGCAACAAAAGCATATAAATGCACATTTTTGTTTTTCTTCAGTACTTTGTAAATGTATTTATTTAAGCATTTATTTATTTATTATTTCACCAACTTTGGCATTCCACAAAACCCCTGATAGACATGCATATATTTATTATTATTATTTTAAATCCCTATAGTTTATTATAGAATTGGCCTTGTGACATCGAGGTGAGCATTTCAATGAGACAAAAAAAAAGTCTCAGGTTATCATTCGTCACCTTTATAATACAGGTTGATCCCTCGCAATCTCTCTTTTAATCATGTGTGTTTAGTGCTTTTGGCAATGCTTTGTTGGTGCTGAATGAGGGGAGGGGAGTGAAGGCAAATGTGTTGAAAGCTGAGAAAGACAGCATGGAGAGGGGGAGAGTCTAAATGTCTTGGATAAAAAAGGCACTTATTTATCCTGAAAAATAAGTGTAATTTAGTTTTGGCTAAAAGCCTGCCATCTTGTGCAATTAACAGGAAACAAGTTAGCCAACTATGTTTTGGGGAAAAGTGAAGTGTTTGTGTGAACTGGTCCGTGAGTTTCTTTGTCTCTTTGTTAATGAAGACACTGCTTTCAGTGAACCCATCATGGGATAAATAAGCATGTCATTACGACACACTCATTTATCTTTCTGCACATTATTTGACAGCAATCCGTCCTTGTAAGGTATTGCAGTCTGACCACAAATGATATGTTAGATGTTTCCCTGGAAGTTATAGCAGAACATTCATTTGGATGGTGTGTGTGCTTGCATGTGTGTGCGTATGTCTGTGTGCGTGTGTGTGTGTGTAGTAGAGAGAGAGGCACAGTGCCAAACACCAGGCGCCACTCTTCCAATATGATGACCTCATCCCCATCCACTACTGGAACATATCGTCCACATTCATCATCCCTGAATGTAGTGTTTGTGTCTTTGTTTATGCACAATGAAATTCACCAACAATACCAAGAGTTAACTGTGTTAATTGTGTAATAAATGTGGCTTTATTTTTATTGATAGAATGCTGTGGAAAACGAGACCTAAATAAGTTGCTCTGGTTTTAGGGTTTTCTCCTACAAAGTCCACCCTATTTATCCTGCAAAAGTGTAGTAGAAGCTTTATTAGAGGCAATTATACACACAAGGTTTAAGACGTTTGGGTTGCTTAGTTAGGGAAAATGTATTATTCGTCAATATTATTGATTTGACTGACACAGAGCTGCTTTATATTTAACTCATTGAACTGAATCAACATTGAACTGACTTCAGCTGAATTATAGCAATATCCGTACGAAAATATATTTCTGTTTTCCTAAAAGTCATAAATAAATAAAAAATATATATCAAAATGGTTTATTCAGCCTAAAATGCATGTTGAAACACTTTTTCTCAGGAACTAAGACTCTTTGATTTATTTAAATAACTGAATTCACTAAAATAAATTCCCAGAGACGGTTAAAGCAGTTATAGAAGTATTTATTGCAAATATACACAAATATCAATATTGTTTCAAAAAAGCAAATGCAAATAAATAAAACTTCAACCCTATTAAGAATGGAATGCATAAACATACCACGTGAAAAAAATACATACACCTCTATGGACTGTTTAGAGTTGCTATTATTTTGGAAAGAAATGCAGCAGTGCAACCCTGCTGCTATTTGCAACAACGGTACAAAAATCCTCTCTTTTAGATGTTCATTATGTAATTATTATAAAATGTCCTGAATACCTCATCTAATGAAGATGTGTATTTTTTCAGCACAGTGAGACCTGTTTTTTATTGGTTTGTGCTTCGTTGATATCCTCATATTCCAAAAAGGATGCCAGAAAACAGACTGTCTTGGAGAATTGTGAGGGCTGAGCCTGTCCCATTGTCAATGAGAATAGATACATACTCTCCAGCCTGTGAAAAAAGAAAATAAATACATTAATGAAGCTTTTTGTTTATTTTATGTTCCATGATGAAGAAGAAAAGTTATTAGATATGTGCTCTTTGTTGCTATGGTTGGTGTATTGGTTCACCATTTTCAAGGAGAGTGTATATGTAATGACACTGTCATGTGGTTTAACCGTCAAGAAATGTACATGTTAAATGTATTTTTCAATGTACCATTCCATTTATATTTAGACTTTTCCTTCCAAAATATTTGTTTGTAGCGGCAATAAAACGCATTTGTTGTCTAACATAGAGTTACTTCTGTGAAGGTCACTCACAAACATTACTAGGCAACCAGTGGTGGGAATGCCTTCCAGCGCGTGTAGTGTGAACGCAGCTTAATACATGGGTTTTGACAGGGATTAATCATATTGTCAAGGTCCCTGCATCAGAAGATACCTCTGTGACAGATCAAATGAAAAAAGATGCCTTAAATATAGACATTTTCCCAGGCCTTTGATTTCTTTTAGCATTATTGGCACAGAGGATTCCCGAAATCTGTACAATTCTTGTTCAGTTAAACATGCTTTTTATGATTTGTGTAGGCTTGTCAGTCAGTCGTACCTGTAGGTAAAGAGTACCGGTCAGGAGAATACTGAATACTCCTCCTGTGGCGCTCACCTCCAGTCACAGTCTCGAGAGACCTGCATCATTATAAACATATTAATCATGGTCTGGGACTCATTTGCTTGACTGAATTTGTGGTGTTATAATAACAGTTCAAACGGTCAGTGCTATTTGTGATCATGGATCATTTCTACTCACACATTACTCTGACAAAGAGACTCTATGCATATGGAGGTCTTGATACTGTCTCTCTGCCTGGCATTAGGCTTCTTCTGAGACTCATTGGATTCTAAGAAAACACAAACACAGATGCATGATGCAAAGTTAAAGGGATTGTGACAGGCAAACTCAATTTTCAGATAGTACAGCCACCCCTGTTCCACTGAGCTTTATATTCAAGGGACAGACTGTTGGAAGGGCCACATTTACCACACACTCTCTGTGAGGCAGCATGATGCAATTAGGAATAAGGCATTGCATGTGCTTCAGCTTGCAGAATTATGCTATGAAGCTTATCATTTATATTTCTATCTGTCTAAATGGCAGGGGCGTAGAATAAAATAGGGAACCCAAGGATGTGTCCCTACCAATATCGAGTGACCACTGATTTGTCCCTAGCAATAATTTTGACCAAAGATATACATTTTATATTATAAATAACCACTGTTTGTCAGATTGTATCATGTTGTTTTTTATGTATTACTTATTTCATTTAACCAGGAAATGTCTCATGATTAAAAATCTAAGAAGAACGTTCTGTGAAAAATTATTCCTTGAAGCGGTTAATAGAACTGAGTACCACCTCCCGAAACCCACATTGCTAATCCGATTTGGCTTTTCTTTCTATCTTGTGACAGGCCATAGCTAACATTTGGTTGTGCGCGAAGCGCAAAGCTCCTCCGAAACCTAGGAGTGGTAATTAACGGAGACATCAACAGGTTTGTGCACGGAAATAATGGGGAAATCATGACACATATTGATTCAGGGACAGTGCATATTTTTCAATATAAAAACTGCAGGATAAGTGGCAAACCTAAACACTAGTGTGTATACACACTACTTACTGAGGGGCCCTTATAGTGAAAGATTGTGACAACCGGCCATTTTGTGTGTGCTTACAAGCTAATAAGACTTATAAATCTGCCAAATCATGTTTCTATTTAAATCTAGTGTTTTGCAGAGGTTTCTGTGAGGGTAATGTTTAGGGGTGGGGCTTGGTCTGTTCAAGGCTTGGTCTTCTCCTGTTTGATCAAGTTGAAACCCTTGTCAGGCTGCTTTTAGTCATACTAGTCTCATCAGCTGAGGCTGAAAGTGCTCTTAGGAGACTGAAAACATGGCTCAGAACAAGAATGACACAAGTGAGACTTAACAGTACTGCTGTGTGCCATGTCCACCAGGACACACTGGACAATACTGATGTGAAACAAATATGCTAACAGTTCATTTCTGTTAACATGTGTTTTAGCTTCTTCATAGGAAGTAACAAGACAGTAACATTGGCATTGAACAGAGTAACAGTAAGTCCTGGTCACACTGCCGCCTCCTCATTGTTAGTTACCTGTGACATTACAGAATTCATTAATTAACTTACGTTAAGGTGATGAATGAATTATGTGAATATAACTGAATACACCTGAATAATTGTCTTATTAATTTTCTGAATTCTCAGCTTCTGGGGAATGTTATTCACAGTGTTTGGCTGATAATAACCATGGTGACAAACAGATCAGGGAAAGGGAGATGAACTAAGGCGGCTTAGGTGGGACAGAAAGCCTTCTGGGTGTTACAGGCAATAAAGAAAGAAAGAGAGCGCCGGTAGTTCAGAACCCAGGGAGGATCGGCCTCCATGATCTTTGCCTGGCCTACCACTGGACTCTGGTCAGGGGCTGGAGCCATCACTCTACTCTTGGTCAGGGGCTGGAGCCATCACTGGACTCTGGTCAGATGCTGAGGCCATCACTGGACTCTTGGTAAGGGGCTGGAACCATCACAGGACTCTTGATCAGGGGCTAGAACCATCACTGGACTCTTGGTCAGGGGCTGGAGCCATCACTGGACTCTGGTTAGAGGCTGGAGCCATCACTTGGACTCTTGGTAAGGGGCTGGAACCATCACAGGACTCTTGGTCAGGGGCTGAGAAGCCCATCACTGGACTCTTGGTCAGGGGCTGGAGCCATCACTGGACTCTGGTCAGAGGCTGGAGCCATCACTGGACTCTTGGTCAGGGGCTGGAGCCATCACTGGACTCTTGATCAGGGGCTGAAGCCATCACTGGACTCTTGATCAGGGGCTGGAGCCATCACTGGACTCTGGCCCCTGACCCCTGACAGAGGCTGGAGCCATCACTGGACTCTTGGTCAGGGGCTAGAGCCATCACTGGACTCTTGGTCAGGGGCTAGAGCCATCACTGGACTCTGGTTAGATGCTGAGGCCATCACTGGACTCTTGGTAAGGGGCTGGAACCTTCACAGGACTCTTGGTCAGGGGCTGAGAACCATCACTAGACTCTTGGTCAGGGGCTGGAGCCATCACTGGACTCTGGTCAGAGGCTGGAGCCATCACTGGACTCTTGGTCAGGGGCTGGAGCCATCACTGGACTCTTGATCAGGGGCTGGAGCAATCACTGGACTCTGGACTCCGGCCCCTGACCCCTGACAGAGGCTGGAGCCATCACTGGACTCTTGGTCAGGGGCTAGAGCCATCACTGGGCTCTTGGTCAGGGGCTAGAGCCATCACTGAGACTCTGGTCAGATGCTGAGGCCATCACTGGACTCTTGGTAAGGGGCTGGAACCATCACAGGACTCTTGGTCAGGGGCTAGGAACCATCACTGGACTCTTGGTCAGGGGCTGGAGCCATCACTGGACTCTGGTCAGAGGCTGGAGCCATCACTGGACTCTTGATCAGGGGCTGGAGCTATCACTGGACTCTGGCCCCTGACTGAAGTTGGGGCCATCACTGGACTCTTGATCAGGGGCTGGAGCCATCACTGGACTCTGGACTCCGGCCCCTGACCCCTGACAGAGGCTGAAGCCATCACTGGACTCTTGGTCAGGGGCTGGAACCATCACTGGACTCTTGGTCAGGGGCTGGAGCCATCACTGGACTCTTGGTCAGGGGCTGGAGCCATCACTGGACTCTGGAGCCATCACTGGACTGTTGGTCAGGGGCTGGAGCCATCACTGGACTCTTGGTCAGGGGCTGGAGCCATCACTGGACTCTTGGTCAGGGGCTGGAGCCATTACTGGACTCTTGGTCAGGGGCTGGAGCCATCACTGGACTCTTGGTCAGGGGCTGGAGCCATCACTGGACTCTTGGTCAGGGGCTGGAGCCATCACTGGACTCTTGGTGAGGGGCTGGAGCCATCACTGGACTCTTGGTGAGGGGCTGGAGCCATCGCTGGACTCTTGGTGAGGGGCTGGAGCCATCGCTGGACTCTTGGTGAGGGGCTGGAGCCATCGCTGGACTCTTGGTGAGGGGCTGGAGCCATCGCTGGACTCTTGGTGAGGGGCTGGAGCCATCGCTGGACTCTTGGTGAGGGGCTGGAGCCATCGCTGGACTCTTGGTGAGGGGCTGGAGCCATCGCTGGACTCTTGGTGAGGGGCTGGAGCCATCGCTGGACTCTTGGTGAGGGGCTGGAGCCATCGCTGGACTCTTGGTGAGGGGCTGGAGCCATCGCTGGACTCTTGGTGAGGGGCTGGAGCCATCGCTGGACTCTTGGTGAGGGGCTGGAGCCATCGCTGGACTCTTGGTGAGGGGCTGGAGCCATCGCTGGAACTCTTGGTGAGGGGCTGGAGCCATCGCTGGACTCTTGGTGAGGGGCTGGAGCCATCGCTGGACTCTTGGTGAGGGGCTGGAGCCATCGCTGGACTCTTGGTGAGGGGCTGGAGCCATCGCTGGACTCTTGCTCAGGGGCTGGAGCCATCGCTGGACTCTGGCCCCTGACCCCTGACAGAGGCTGGAGCCATCACTGGACTTTTGATCAGGGGCTGGAGCCATCACTGGACTCTGGCCCCTGACAGAGGCTGGAGCCATCATTGGACTCTTGGTCAGGGGCTGGAGCCATCACTGGACTCTTGGTCAGGGGCTGGAGCCATCACGGGACTCTTGGTCATGGGCTGGAGCCATCACTGGACTCTTGGTCAGGGGCTGGAGCCATCACTGGACTCTGGTCAGATGCTGAGGCCATCACTGGACTCTTGGTAAGGGGCTGGAACCATCACTGGACTCTGGTCAGAGGCTGGAGCCATCACTGGACTCTTGGTCAGGGGCTGGAGCCATCACTGGACTCTTGATCAGGGGCTGAAGCCATCACTGGACTCTTGATCAGGGGCTGGAGCCATCACTGGACTCTGGACTCTGGCCCCTGACCCCTGACAGAGGCTGGAGCCATCACTGGACTCTTGGTCAGGGGCTGGAGCCATCACTGGACTCTTGATCAGGGGCTAGAGCCATCACTGGGCTCTTGGTCAGGGGCTAGAGCCATCACTGGACTCTGGTCAGATGCTGAGGCCATCACTGGACTCTTGGTAAGGGGCTGGAACCATCACAGGACTCTTGGTCAGGGGCTAGAACCATCACTGGACTCTTGGTCAGGGGCTGGAGCTATCACTGGACTCTGGTCAGAGGCTGGAGCCATCACTGGACTCTTGGTCAGGGGCTGGAGCCATCACTGGACTCTTGATCAGGGGCTGGAGCTATCCCTGGACTCTGGCCCCTGACTGAAGTTGGGGCCATCACTGGACTCTTGATCAGGGGCTGGAGCCATCACTGGACTCTGGACTCCGGCCCCTGACCCCTGACAGAGGCTGGAGCCATCACTGGACTCTTGGTCAGGGGCTGGAGCCATCACTGGGCTCTGGTCAAAGGCTGAAGCCATCACTGGACTCTTGGTCAGGGGCTGGAACCATCACTGGACTCTTGGTCAGGGGCTGGAGCCATCACTGGACTCTTGGTCAGGGGCTGGAGCCATCACTGGACTCTGGAGCCATCACTGGACTGTTGGTCAGGGGCTGGAGCCATCACTGGACTGTTGGTCAGGGGCTGGAGCCATCACTGGACTCTTGGTCAGGGGCTGGAGCCATCACTGGACTCTTGGTCAGGGGCTGGAGCCATCACTGGACTCTTGGTGAGGGGCTGGAGCCATCACTGGACTCTTGGTGAGGGGCTGGAGCCATCACTGGACTCTTGGTGAGGGGCTGGAGCCATCACTGGACTCTTGGTGAGGGGCTGGAGCCATCACTGGACTCTTGGTGAGGGGCTGGAGCCATCACTGGACTCTTGGTGAGGGGCTGGAGCCATCGCTGGACTCTTGCTCAGGGGCTGGAGCCATCGCTGGACTCTGGCCCCTGACCCCTGACAGAGGCTGGAGCCATCACTGGACTTTTGATCAGGGGCTGGAGCCATCACTGGACTCTGGCCCCTGACAGAGGCTGGAGCCATCATTGGACTCTTGGTCAGGGGCTGGAGCCATCACTGGACTTTTAGTCAGGGGCTGGAGCCATCACTGGACTCTTGGTCATGGGCTGGAGCCATCACTGGACTCTTGGTCAGGGGCTGGAGCCATCACTGGACCCAACACACATAACAGACAGGAAGGGCAATGAATTTCACTCATTGGAACAGACTCAGGAATTTCACTCACTGGAACAGGCTTGGGATCTTCTCTCACTGGAACGGACTCTGGAATTTGTTTCACTGGGACGGATTTGGGAATTTATCTAACTGAAACAGATTCAGGAATTTCACACACTGGAACAGGCTTGGGAATTTCACAATTTCACTGGAATGGACTCCAGACAAGAGATCCACAGGTGGCCAGCACAATTCCATGAAGTCTTCAAAGTTCCCCCGAGGACCATCAATGGCCAGGAATGCTGTCGTCTGCTCAGTAAGGCTGGCGTGGTAAAATACCTTTAATAAGCAGTCGGTAAACGACGTCAGGCATGCCAGTTGTAAAAAATGTATTGTGTTGTCCTTAAGGGTTATTCCTTGCTGTTCAAGACAGAAGGAAGTTCTAGTTGGACTGCTGGTAAGTCCATACCTTAGTCTTTGTCTGGGTCTTGTGTTCTGATCAGGGTATGTGGTTGATAATAAAGCGCACAATGAGGAATTAAACAATAATGCAAAACAAGAAACTAACTAAAACAGAGGGCTTAAATACAGAGCAAACAGAGGGAGAAACACAGGGAGACACACCTGACCTGAGGAGCCTAATCAATTACTGACCAAGGTGAGAAACATTTGATTTCAAAATCTACACCCTTGGTAAATAGAACAAATGAATTACCTGCCAGTGCATATTGTTTAGCTTACAGTTACATCCATTCCTTGCATACTGCTACATATTGCAAAGAAACAATTTGTCAAAGGAGTTGGATGCCTAAACACAATATTTTCATGATTTAGTACTAAAGATCCACTTTCCTACAGAGTTTAGCTCAAACCCTGATCAAACACAAGCTAATCAAGGTCATCAGATTCAAAAAGAACTGCGATCCAGTGTTCAAGGTTGGGAATCATACCTTCAGGGGTACAACAGCTTGTCACTGGGACAGTTCCTCGAAAGTACACCTACTGCACCTCCCCTACACCTTAAATATGCACTACGAAGCCATGTTTGGCTATACATTAGTGAATTTCCATTATGCCTAAAACATAGATGCTGGGATAGTCTCCAGTGTCTCTGTGATCCAACATGGACAATCAGTTTGTTTGAAGAATCGATGGATAGATGGAAAGAAATTCAATTTTGAGCTGTCAAGTCAGATTTCGCAGGAAATTCCAGGCTTACATTATTCATTCTTGCGTGTTAGCGTCATGTCAGTAAACGAAAAAGAAGGTACAGCACAGAATTGTATGTACTGAGGAGTAGTACCTTGTTTCTGCAATCCATAGTATTGTTGCGATAGAAAAGAACCAGTCAGCTAACTAACATGTAATGTTCACTAAACAGCAACACTCACTGACCTCTGGGGAATCACCATTTGTCAAAACAGAGAAATCTCACACTGTTAACAATTTGCATTCAAAAAGGGAAAGCACTAGATCCTGTGCCAAAACAAGATCCATACACAATGGTAGATATGATACTTGCACATATTACTTTTTTCTGATGTTTTTTTGGGAAATTCTTCTTATTTGGTGCAGCAACAGATCCTATCTGATATGGTGATCAGCATAACCATGTGGTTTCCCTAAACCATCAGATTCATCTGCACAGATGTACAATGCTGAACCACAACTTTAAAGAACTATTCTGCAAGTAATACAAAATTTTATGTTTCAACCACAGATGGCAATAGAGAGATTGAAGTGCATAGGGGACCATTGAGGTATATATACCCTTTAGGGCAGGAATGGACAACTCTGAACTGGGAGGGCAATGTTCAGCTCCATGCCAAATCAAATACACCTGCCTGTTATTTTCAAGTAATCCTTGAAGGTTCTGGTTAGATTTTTCAGGTGTGTTAGACTAGAGATGGAGCTAAACTCTGCAGGACATTGTCCCTCCAGACTGGAGTTGGCCATCACTGTCAGAAAGGGTACAAATACATTTCATGTAAATAAGTACAGTGGGAGTCCTTTTGAAGGTTTAAAGAAACTCCCATGAAAAGCTAGTCTAAAGATTTTTTTTTCACAATTTGACAAAATAAAGAAGACACTTAGTATACAAAAATTTAAGAAAATTTAAAAGTTTTAGAGCTGGTGATGTCGATTTTCTCTTAAAAGCACAATGTGCCGAGCATGATGTTTTAATATAAACTAAGGCTGTAACCATATTTTCACGTTCTGGAGCGTGAAGTTTAATAAAATTGGTTGATAACAAGTCTCAATATTGGGAAGATTTTTGAACTACGTACCGAGTAGCAGACTAGCTGTGAGCTGATAGAATCCAGACACTGGAGCCGTATAACGGCCACTGCTGGCATTAAAGCCCTGTCCTCTCTGATGGAACTGCTCTGTATTTGAGGGCTGTTTAAGGAAAACACACAGAAATGGAATTATTGAATATGCCTTTGCCGATCTCTTCCTTCGCCAAACCTTCTCCACTGCTTTGCCAGTCTGTTTCAACATCAGCCAATGCTAACATTGTTGCTAAACCAATATATCTAGAAGTTAGGTCTACTTCAGGCCAAGGAAAGCTTAATTAAGAGATTCAATTTAATTTCTCAACTCTGGGGAAGCTATATCATGGTTAATAAATGGAGTAAATTGTTTCTATTTTGAAAGGGATTTTATCCACTCACAGTGTTGAAGGGCTGGAGCTCCTGCAGACTGCGACGGTGGACCAGCAGGTTGTGGTGCAGTCGGCAGACGGAAAGCCGTGGCCACACGAGGAGGTTGATTCGCAGAGCAAGCAGTGAGTTCCTACCATCTCTGAGTTGAAAGATAATAGTAGCATTGTCATGTTCCTTTGTCAAAAGCACAATTAATTTCCATCTGACTGCATTGTTTACCACGGGACAAAGTATAACCCAGTAGACTGGGTACACATTCTCAGACACAGAAACACTAAAATACAGCCAGTGGAAAATGGTTGAGATTGTCTTTGATCGACACTTGGCTGCAAATAAATTCATTAAACAATCTCTCGGTGAATAGAAGATGTAAATATTTGGAGTGTTTGAGTGTGTGTTTGAGCAGACAGAGTGGATGGAAGTGTGAGGGAATGAGAATGCTAGAATGTATAAGCGTGCAGGCACCACTGCACTTTTCTATGTGAATAAGAGCCTTTATGTTTTATATTGCTGTCAGAACAGCCTGCAGCTCACTGCACCAGAGCACAAACAGACCTGTGTCTGCTTTCCTGGAAATCCTCCAACACTCATTCCACACACACACATGCACACACACACACACACAAAATCTGGAATCTGTGGAATTCTTTGGCCAGGCCAAGTCAAATCCACGTCCTGGAAAATTACACCTATTAAGAGATCAGGCCAGCCCACAAACAGACTTGCAGCCGCCCCAACAAATGAGCATGACAACACACATCCCAAAGATCAAGCAATGCTGAAAGTGATCTAGCCAAAACAAAAAAAATACACAGCTGTTAGACCACTAAAACCGACATATTCCAATGTTTAACAAACTCTTTGAAAGGTGTTGATGTCAAAACTTAATACTTAATAGTATAACTAATTAGTGCACCTGCATCTGCAGTCTTTGTGTAGTTTGAATCCATCACACTGAAAAACTATTGCACAAGTGCACTGAATCTTTAGATGGTGCATAGTATAGACCAAATGGCAACCGTCAATCCTACAAAGTCACAATAGTGTTTATGAACACTATGAACAGTGGTTGTCAATCCTGGTCCTGGAGACACACCTCTGTACATTTTCCATGTCTTTCTTATCTGACACTTTCTCCAAACAAGCTGGTGATATGAATCCACTTATCAAATGTAATCTTAACAAGTTTTAGATCTTGCTAAGGTCTGCTAGATGGATGTATAATGA
This sequence comes from Hybognathus amarus, assembly GCA_030378365.1. NCBI lineage: Eukaryota > Metazoa > Chordata > Actinopteri > Cypriniformes > Leuciscidae > Hybognathus > Hybognathus amarus. Next base: position 78,755 of record JAQIUQ010000262.1, on the reverse strand, counting down.
GATTTCTTTTCTGTTTTGTATGGTACAATTCTTAAAGGTATATGAATGGGCGTATGTCCAAAAACCCCAGAATACCTTTCAGTTTGACTTGAAAGTCCTGTATCAACTCTGCATGATGAGGCAGTAGGGGGCCTGGAAGGACCAGGAGGCCCCTGGGGACCAGGAGGGCCTGGTGGACCTGGAAGGCCATGCTAGACATGGAGAAATTTTCCAAGTTACATTGCATAATTAGAGAAATCCATTTGAAGAGGTGAAGGATTAGACACTTTCTCATAGTAGACATGTTGTTACATAGGACTCGTTAGGTTTATCTGTGCATGCTGTGCTAAATCTGTTTTCTTACAGATGCACTTGACTTTATAAAACTTTTGTTCAATATATCAATGCACTTATTCTATGTATTAATAATATTCACATTTAACAGGGTGTGTAAGTAGCAGAGATTACCTTGGAGAGTTTTTTATTTCCTTTTGGTTTCTTATTTCCACCCTTGTTGGAGTTGTCCCTAAAGACTTTCCATGTCCTGTGGGGGCTCACGATGGTTATGTCAGAGGATACAGTTTCCTGTAAAAGTTAAGCATCTCAGGGCTTTAAACTATGTAGGCAAACTTTCAGCAAATATGCAAACTCTTCTTGTAGAAAGGATCAGGTTTTGTGTGATTATTATACATATTTCCTATCATTAGATCATTAGACATATATCCTATTATGATATAGATTCTTTACATTTATTTAGTATGTGCATATATATACACATGGTTCAGTGAACCACAAACAATATTGCACATGCACCTGTGGAACAGTCCTTAAAGGGATAGCTTACTTTGAAATTACTTTTTGATATGTTTAGCTTACCTCAAGGGCATCCAAGATGTAGGTGTCTTTGTTTCCACAGTATTTTCAATTTTGACATTTTTCGGTTCCACAGTCAAAGAGCATGCACAGAGAAGTCCAAATTAAACATGATTTAATGACTCGTACATGTAAGTACACGTTGATGGCCTAAGACACGAAACGGGTGGTTTGTGTGTGAAAACGAACAGTATTTATATCGTTTTTACCTCTTATTAACAGCCATGTCCAACTGATCTGAATCAGATGTCCAGCTGAACCGAACTGAACCATACCCAATGTTCCGCCGGAAGTGATCTCACGTGCGTCTACGTCACTCAATGTTTACACAGAGATTATGGAAGTTTTACCTTTCACTAAACGTATTTAGATATATCGAAATTGTCATCCATTGCGATTTCCCATATATCTAAATATGTTTAGATATTCACAGTGAGACGTAAAACTTTGTAAATCTCTGTGTAAACAATGAGTGATGTAGACGCACGCGAAAATCACTTCCGGCAGAAAGTTGGACATGGTTCAGTTGGACATCTGCTTCAGATCAGTTGGACATGGCTGTCAACGAGGTAAAAATTATATAAATACTGTTTGTTTTCTCACACAAACCGCTCATTTCAATGTCTTAGGCCATAAATGTGTACTTACATTTCCAAGTCATTAAATCATGTTTAATTTTGACATGGACCCCCTAAACCTCCATTACATGACTGACAGACAAGAACAGTTTGACCGAAAAATGTCAAAAATGAAAATACTGTGGAAACAAAGACACATCTTGGATGCCCTTGAGGTAAGCTAAAACATATCAAAAATTAATTTTAAAGTGAACCATCCTTTAAGACACTAACAGTTTACAGATGGTAGACAATTAAGGTCACAGTTACAATAACTTAGGACACTAAAAAAACTCTGAAAAGCACCAGTAGAAAGATGGCCAGAGTTCCCAATCACCTGCGTGAACATGCCTTAGTCCTGTTGCAGGAGGCATGAGGACTGCAGATGTGAACAGAACAACAAACTGCAATGACCGTAATGTAAGAGGCCTAAGAGGCCAGTGTTAATGCGGGGCAGGAAGGATAACTGATCTGAACGCCTTTGCAGTACCAGACCACATGTAACCATATGCAATAACAATGCATTCTCATCCTTTATCGTCATATAGAACGCAATATGACAAAACGGCGCTATACTACGCACATGGCATCCGTTATCGATTTAATATAACACGCGCTGTGATGGTTAGGTTTAGGTGTGGGGTAGGGTAGTCTCCAGGCCGGATTAAGCATAAGGGCTGCAGGGCTGAAGCCCCAGGGCCCGCGGGATTAGGGGCCCGTGATTGGCTGGAGAAAATGAGATTGTCAAATCATAGGTGGTTGATTTGTGTATAATAAAACAACAAGAAGTTATTGGAAAATGTGCCTGACTGTCATAATTCACCGCTGAATCAAAATAACTCTACAATTTGCGCCAGAAAAGGGATGCAAAAATTCCTAAACTAACGAAATACTTTGGTTCACTTTCATCCGTGTCCGTGGAAGAGTGCAGCGGCAGCAGCCCGTTATCTTCACGCTCCTGCGTCGTCACCGATCGCGTTCACGTCAAGGTAAGCAAGAGAAGCAGCAGAAGTTAATGAGTTAAGCACTATTTGGATGGTAATTGTTTCTCGTGGAGTCGTTTTTAAATGTTTATAGGGGCTAGTCGTCGATGATTTATTGCAGCCTGAATCCAGAATGTCAGTGTTTTTTCTCCCACCACTCACTCGTGGTGAAAAACACCGGCAGAATTACTGTTTTTTTTTTTTTGTTTGTTTTTTTGACGAACATCAAGGTCTAATATCCAAGGCCATTAAGTTAACATTTAGAGTTACGTTTTAGTTTATCGTCACTTTGCCGATGAAAATCCCAAAATGAAACCACAGCAGAAATAATCTCTGAAACTGATAGTGGAGATTCGTTACTGAATCCGCGTTTTGAACGAATGGTTTCCGTTTAAATGACTCCTCGTTTGCTTCGTCGATGAATCAAACAGCTGTTTGAACAAATCGGTTGAATGAATGACTCGCTTATTAAGACAGAATTGCCGCCACCTACTGTTAGTTTTGGTTTCATAAAGTAGCCTACCCTTCAATGAAAAAGTAGATATCATTTTATATTTAATTATTAAATAAAATAACAATCATATAATTTATGTAATTGTAAATGCAGTGTAAATGTTTTTTTTTTTACAGATTCAAAATTATCTTTCATTAAATCTCAATTGCGGTCAATAATGGTACAAGAAAGACTGAACCATCTAACACGGATGTCCCTGGAATGCAACTCTGCTAAAGCTAGAAAAAAGGACTATTTACTGTAAGACAGAAAAGGAAATGTAAAAGGAAAGTTCATCCAAAAAATAAAAATTCTGTCACCCCAATGTTGTTCAAACTAAAAGAATTTCTTTCTTATGCTGAACAGAAAAGTAGATATTTTATATAGTGTTAGTAACCAGACAGTTTATAGTAGTCATTGACTTAAAATATTTTTTTCTTATGTAAGTCAATGGGTGACATCAACTGTCTGGTTACCAACATTCTTTAAAATATCTTCTTTTGTGTTCAGCAGAAGAAATAACAATAAAAAAATAAAAATATATATTTATTGTGGTAAAAGACTGTGGAGTGGCAATCAGATGAAAGGGGGCCCTTGGTGTTGCTATAGCCCCAGGGCCCAAAGTCCTCTTAATCCGGGCCTGGTAGTCTCATATTACGCTAATGGATTTATTGGATTTATTACGCCTTGGGTGCGCGTGTTATATTAACGATAAAGGATGAGAACGGGCTCGCAATAACTGGTGCAGTCCATAAGGATGAGATACACAGTAGTATTAAAGCAGCTGGGGACTGCTACATTTCTCAAGCTCATATATCTGTGAAATTTATTCAGTTTATGAATCTTTTTATGATCATACAAATATTTTCACGTGTTAAGAAATTTAATGGGGAAAAAAGTTGAGAGTGAGAGGACATTCCCTTTTTTTGCCGAGTTTGTTAAGACAAGTTCACACGGAGTATAACGTTTTTTTAAATAAATATTCCCTCATGTCTAGTGGTTTTCAGACCCATAAGATTTGATTCACAAGATTTCACAGTGTCATCGTGTAGCCTTGACAGGTGTACATCAGATGTGTGTATGGCATTTGACTTACAGGGCTCTCAGTGCTGACTGTGTTGTCCTCCTGGAGCTCCAGACTCTCCTCACTCTCTTGTGTGGTGCAGGCGGTCAGCAGTAAACCCAGCAGAAAGGGCAGCAGTGCCCCTCTTGCCCCTCTCGTCCCACGCCTGAGCTTCATCCTGCAGTGTCAGTAGGTAAACGTCTAACTCACTCAACCCCTTATATCTCAAAGCACAATTTCCATTCCAAACCAGAGATGTGTCCAGAAGTCCTGAGGGTAACGCAATTGAATCGGTCCTTAGAAAACAAGGATGTCCAAAAAAGTGGAGGTGAGAACTTCGAGTGCAGGTTCTTCAAAGTGTAAACAGAGTCCTTTAGCTGATAGTGGAACTGGTCTGCGATCTACTGCAATGTTCAACTTTCATTTCCGGGGTGGTTTTTTGAGATGGAGAAGAAAATCCGTCCTCAGATTAGTTCATGTTTTTATTGTCCTCAGCACGGAGAGTTCAGAGAGCCATGAGCGCTGTCCATAGGGCCTCACTACTCTTCTACCCATTCACAGTCAATCTGTCCTCTGACAGCCAAGATTCTCTGTGCCTCCTGATTATAGTCTAAACTGTCTGAGCTTGAGTTATGGATGTTCAGCGTATGTGTTATAGTCACCAACTGTGTGTAGGTGTGTATTCCATAAATACATGTGTGTGGTTGTGTGAATGTATTTGTTGATTGTTAGTGTCTGTTGCTGAGTTGCGGTGTGATTACCTGTGATAAACCCTGTGTGTGTGGTATATTCAGTCTGTCACTGTGGGTGGTATCTCCACTTCTTCTCTGTTTTAAAAGTGTTTGTCTTCTGCTTTTCCCTGGTGCCTTTGCACAGTTCCGTCTGTTTATATTTTCAATAATTCCTTCAGTGATGATATATATATTTTTTTTTTGCTGGTCGAGGTCTCCTTTGCCTGGCTCCAGGTTACTCCACATCTGTCAGTGGCCCTAAAGGATTTTTCTGTTTTGAAGGGCTCCTTTTCGCGCTCCTCTCTTTTTAGCTTCCTCTCAGACCAGACTCCTCCTCCTCCTTTTCTAATTTGTCCACTCCTCCTGATATCTGCCGCTGAATCTTGACCTGTCACTTTGTCTCTCTTCAGCCTCCATGCTATTTATCTGAACTCTCAACTTATCTGATCTCTCTCTATCTGTCTCCTACACTGAGTTCCTTGGTTCCTTCTTTCGTTTGTCTTGTGTTTAGCTCATTCGTTTGTCTGTGCCAGCCCTTTCTCTCTCCGTCATCCTCATCTGCAGGGTCCTAGTGCCTCTTTTATGGGTTTATACAATGGTCAGAGATGCTCTGAGATGATTTCCAATGATGGAAATCAAAAAAAAAAAAGTTAAATGTCAGAAATATTACAAAGATAGTGTTCATGAAGTCTCTATCCTAAATTTGCAAAGCAGTGAGAGACCTTTGGGTGTGGCAAAAATGTGCATTGTAGATACGCAAAAATGATGACAGTTGAGATGAAAATTGCACACTTTCTTGTAACAAACCACCACACCTCTCCTTTTATCAGTCTTCTGCTCTTGCTTTTTCCTGGCTGAGAGTACAGCATCTGTGTGGTTTTTAGACTAGACTACAATTGGGCATGCTTTAAAAATGCAGGAGTCTGTGAGCCTAATTAAATGTCATTATTAAAAAAAAAAAATTCATACAAGAGATTATTGGCACAGTCTTTTGGCAAATTCGTTTAAACCTCTGCGCTCTTCGCGCGCCATTTATTTCAATGCAATTAATATACTATATTTTAGTTTAATAATTTTTTTTATTCAATATTTTGTATTTTTAGGGTATTGTACTAAATTACATTTACTCTGTATTTCTAATCTATTTATTCACTTTTTGAGCATAGACCTGAAAATTAAATTTTCAACTTAAACTGTCGTAAATCTTGAATGCTTATGAGTGCTGACTTAAGCTTGATTTCTTTTTAAAGACGACATTTGGCAGATTATTGCTGAAGTGAAAAAATTGTGATACTGAATTTTACGTTTATTGTTATGAAAAATGTGCATGCTTTACATTTTTATATGGAATGTATATTTCAAAAACATGTTTTACTCAAAAAATATATATTTTCATAAAAAAAATATTTCCAAAAATATATATATATATTTCCAATGTGCTTATTTTTGACCACAAGGAGCACTAGTGTGACTATTTTTTGGCGACCATTTAATCAGTTATTTTTTGTGATTTTTTTGTTCACATAAGCAAGAGCCAAAACCTTTTCCAAGTTTCGTACCATTTCGATGAAGAAAAAAATTCTTAAAGGGGTCATGAACTGGCTTTTTAAATTTTATTATATTATTGTCTGTGGTCAACTTCTGACGTTCGCTTGGTTTTTGCATTCAAAAACATCAAAAAGAATAAGTAATAGGCTATTTTGTACCCAAGTTGTGAGCCTAGTTGAAAAAAACCCGGTTTTTATGGGCGTCTCACTGAAGACTTGGAAGTAAATGCCCACTGCTGTGAGTGGATAACAGTTTTGCATATTATAATGAGTTTCAACTCACCCGTCGATGCACTTGGGGGAAATTGTTTTGAAAACGTCTAATGTTGTAAAATGGCGACCAAAATGATTCGCCCATACATGTTCGACCCAGAGTCTGTGTTGTTGCACAATTCCTGTCAGATCCAATATAGACGGCACAGCACCGTTCTTTACTCTTAATCGGTTTGCAAATCCAGTCTTGTTTACAAAACAATCATCAGTGAAATGAAGCGAACAGACGACGATGTTTTACCCTCATCAGCTGGAGCGTCATTAAAAATACAGTTTATCCATGCAGTCCTATTGGACTCCTGAGGAAGCTTATGCTGAGGAAGCTTAAGCTTAAGCGACTGTCTTCTTCCACAACCAGGCACTGCACAATATTCTGTATTGCTCGGTAGCTCTATCCGGTTTGTCATCATGAGGTAGGCATCTATGTTATTTAGCTATGCGTGAATCGGTGGGCGGGGCTAAACCATCCGTGTTGAAGTAGGCGTTGATCTTCGTCTGCGGGGTGGTGTTTTAAAACGTACAGGATATTCTTATAATATGATGACGTCTTAGATGTCAAAAGCTCAAGGAAAATTTGATTTCTCAGTTCATCACCCCTTTAAAGAAAACAAACGAAAAATATAGCTGCGAGCAGCGATCGCGGGCCCAAGCCGGTGGCACCGCAATCCCGGTGCCTTAGTTACCTAAAGGCACCGGGGATGGCGGTACTCGCCGGCTTTGGCCCTCCAGTCGCTGCTCGCAGCTATATATATATACATATATATATATATATATATATATATATATATATATATATATATATATATATATATATAAAGCCGGTGGCACCGCCACCTTGGTGCCTTTAGGGTTATTCTGCACGACGTGCAAAAACGTAACCCCTGCTTTGGAATACATACTAGTATGTATTCCACAATTGAATACATACTAACATACTAGTCAGAACTGAATAGTTGATATCTGAATGACAGATCACCATAGAAGTCAACGGAAAAAATGTGACTAGTAACAAAAGAATAGTTACTAGTCACCATTGAAATAAGTACTAGTGTCTAATGAATAAGTACTAGTATCTATTTAATAGGTACTAGTATCTAATGAATAAGTACTAGTAACTAATTAATAAGCATTGGTATGTAATGAATAAGGACTAGCATCTAATGAATAAGTACTAGTATCTAATAAATAAGGACTAGTTTCTAATGAATAAGTACTAGTATCTTTAAAAAGGTACTAGTACCTAAAGAATAAACACTAGTATCTAAAGAAAAGGCACTAGTATCTAAAGAATAAGCACTAGTAGCTAATGAATAAGTACTAGTACTTAATGGAATAGATACTAGTATCTAAAAAATAAGTACTAGTAGCATGAAAATAGAGACTAGTAGGTTAAAATGATTAAATGTTAAAACGGCTTGCCATACTCTATCTGTCGTTTCGACTAGTCACAATTACGTTACAGATATCTTAAATGATAATACAAACTATCCAAAATGTAATTACGACTAGAAAGACGTTGTTGATATCTACAATGTTAATTACGAATAGTCAAACTTAGCTTTTAAATGTTAAAAGGGCTTGCCATACAGAAGTGTAGGCTCAGAGAGACACTCAACATTTTCAAACCAAAATATCTGACTTTCTGTGGGTCCTAGCTCATGAGTGTAAATTAGAAAGTTGTCCGGCTTGAGGAGAATATATGAATATATGAAACGATGAGATCAACATGTGTACTGAGTTTCATATTATTACATGCAAGCGTGTTTGATTTATGGACCAAGTTTTTGGACCCCGTTCCAGGGGGCGCTGTCTAGCCCCCTTGCCACACCCGGGTACCATCTTCAGCCCGGCTCTGATGGCTGTGGGATCTGACCTGTGTGCAAAGTTTCAAGAGTTTTCAAACCCGTTAAGGGCCCCAAAAGCCGCTAAGAGTCTCAAAATCATCAAAAAAAAAGGAATGTTAAAGTTTGATGCGTTGCTATGGCAACATTATCTTAGATATTGAATAATGCTTTCACAGCTCTTCATCTGGCGTGTGTTTACATTTGAAGCAAATCGGGTAAAAGTAAGAGTGCGATTTCAAAGCATTTTGAAAGTGAAACACTTTCTGCTGCCAGTTGGTGGCGCTATATATTTGACTCACATCTATGTGATCGACCTCTTACAACGAACACACTGCTGAAGTTTCATCAAGATCAGTTAATGTATGCAGAAGTTTTAACACACTTCCTTTTGATTTATTTACTTACTTTTTTGATTTATGGACCAAGTTAATTTAATTAATACACTAATTATATAAAACTATTGTCAATGCACTACAATTAAACAGGTTATATGCCTTTACTTATAAAAAAATAAAAATAAAAACTTATTTAAAAAATACCAGGCTTAAGAAATGTATTTACTTTAGCAGGCCAGACAGACACACAGTGAAATGATTAAGCCCCCTCCCCCTACACACACACACACACACACACAACACACACAACACACACACACACAGACTGTGTGACAGGCCTAGGCTCAGAAAGAGCATGATCATATTCAAACTACAATATCTGACTTTCTGTGGGTTTGAGCTTATTATTGTTAATTAGAAAGTTGTTTGGCTTGAATAGAACAATATACACGGCAAGTTTTGTAACTGTCAGTAAAACTAACCAAGTTATAACACACTTTATGTGTCCTTTTTTAGTCAAAAAAATCCGCCACGGCCAAACCGTTCGAGATATCACAAATCCGTCCGGAATTTAGCATCCTCAATGTCTTGTCTTCATGCACACCGAGTTTGGTGGTGATTGGTAACAGCATGGGTTGTAATTTGATGTTTTTCTAGGACATTTATTTAAAAAAAAAAACATAATTCCCGACTTCCGTTTGAACTGTCGTAAAACTTAGAGCACGAAAGTTGTTTGGCCTGATGTGATCTATGAGTGTACCGAGTTTCATATTAATCCATGCACGTGTGTTTGATTTATGGACAAATGTTCGAATCCCTAAAAGAATGCATCCTAAAAGAATGGTAAAGTTTGATGCGTCGCCACGGCAACAGTTTCAAAGATATCAAGAATCCATTCATAGGTCTTCATCTGCCGTGTATTTACATTATACAGATGAAGTTTGAAGCAAATCGGGTAAAAATAAGAGGGTGATTTCAAAGCATTTTGAAAGTGACACACTTCCTGCTGCCAGTTGGTGGCGCTATAACTTTGACTCACAATAGTCACATCCATGTGATCGTCCTCTTACAGCGAACGCACTGCTGAAGTTTCATCCAGATCAGTTAATGTATGCTGAAGTTATGACACACTTCCTGTTTCACGTTTCTCGCCATAATTTCGTTTCCTCGCCACGGCCAAACCGTTCGAGATATCAAAAATCCCCACGCAAACTTTCATCCTCAATGTCTTGACTTCACGCTGACCGAGTTTCGTCGAATTTGGATCAGAGCTCTCAGGAGGAGTATTTAAAAGTTCATTGCGTGTGTTTTACAAAAAAACCTCAATAGCCGACTTCCTGTTGGGCTGGGGTAAAAAGTAAGAACGCGAGGTATAGATGAAATTCTGCTATCGACATGTGTACCGAGTTTCATATTATTACATGCAAGTGTGTTTGAGTTATGGACCAGGTGTTCGGACTCCATTCCAGGGGCGCTGACGAGCCGCCCTGCCACGCCCGGGTACCAGCTTCAGCTCGGCTCTGATGGCAGGGGTTCTGACCCGTGTGCAAAGTTTCAAGAGTTTTCGAGCATGTTAAGGGCCCCAAAAGTGCCCGAATAGTCGCTAGAAAAAATAAAAAAAAAATAATAAATATAGCTGCGAGCAGCGATTGCGGGCCCAAGCCGGTGGCACCGCAATCCCAATACCTTAGTTACCTAAAGGCACCGGGATGGCTACGCGCCGGCTTTGGCCCATCCGTCGCAGCTCATAGCTATATATATATATATATATATATATATATATATATATATATATATATATATATATATATATATATATATAAAGCCGGTGGCACCGCCACCTTGGTGCCTTTAGGGTTATTCTGCACGACGTGCAGAAACGTAACCCCTGCTTTGGAATACATATTGGAATACATACTAACATACTAGTCAGAACTGAATAGTTGATATCTGAATGACAGATCACCATAGAAGTCAATGGAAAAAATGTGACTAGTAACAAAAGAATAGTTACTAGTCACCATTGAAATAAGTACTAGTGTCTAATGAATAAGTACTAGTATCTATTTAATAGGTACTAGTATCTAATGAATAAGTACTAGTAACTAATTAATAAGCATTGGTATGTAATGAATAAGGACTAGCATCTAATGAATAAGTACTAGTATCTAATAAATAAGGACTAGTTTCTAATGAATAAGTACTAGTATCTTTAAAAAGGTACTAGTACCTAAAGAATAAACACTAGTATCTAAAGAAAAGGCACTAGTATCTAAAGAATAAGCACTAGTAGCTAATGAATAAGTACTAGTACTTAATGGAATAGATACTAGTATCTAAAAAATAAGTACTAGTAGCATGAAAATAGAGACTAGTAGGTTAAAATGATTAAATGTTAAAACGGTTTGCCATACTCTATCTGTCGTTTCGACTAGTCACAATTACGTTACAGATATCTTAAATGATAATACAAACTATCCAAAATGTAATTACGGACTAGAAAGACGTTGTTGATATCTACAATGTTAATTACGAATAGTCAAACTTAGCTTTTAAATGTTAAAAGGGCTTGCCATACAGAAGTGTAGGCTCAGAGAGACACTCAACATTTTCAAACCAAAATATCTGACTTTCTGTGGGTCCTAGCTCATGAGTGTAAATTAGAAAGTTGTCCGGCTTGAGGAGAATATATGAATATATGAAACGATGAGATCAACATGTGTACTGAGTTTCATATTATTACATGCAAGCGTGTTTGATTTATGGACCAAGTTTTTGGACCCCGTTCCAGGGGGCGCTGTCTAGCCCCCTTGCCACACCCGGGTACCATCTTCAGCCCGGCTCTGATGGCTGTGGGATCTGACCTGTGTGCAAAGTTTCAAGAGTTTTCAAACCCATTAAGGGCCCCAAAAGCCGCTAAGAGACTCAAAATCATCAAAAAAAGGAATGTTAAAGTTTGATGCGTTGCTATGGCAACATTATCTTAGATATTGAATAATGCTTTCACAGCTCTTCATCTGGCGTGTGTTTACATTTGAAGCAAATCGGGTAAAAGTAAGAGTGCGATTTCAAAGCATTTTGAAAGTGAAACACTTTCTGCTGCCAGTTGGTGGCGCTATATATTTGACTCACATCTATGTGATCGACCTCTTACAACGAACACACTGCTGAAGTTTCATCAAGATCAGTTAATGTATGCAGAAGTTTTAACACACTTCCTTTTGATTTATTTACTTACTTTTTTGATTTATGGACCAAGTTAATTTAATTAATACACTAATTATATAAAACTATTGTCAATGCACTACAATTAAACAGGTTATATGCCTTTACTTATAAAAAAAATAAAAATAAAAACTTATGTAAAAAATACCAGGCTTAAGAAATGTATTTACTTTAGCAGGCCAGACACACAGTGAAATGATTAAGCCCCCTCCCCCTACACACACACACACACACAGACTGTGTGACAGGCCTAGGTTTAGAAAGAGCATGATCATATTCAAACTACAATATCTGACTTTCTGTGGGTTTGAGCTTATTATTGTTAATTAGAAAGTTGTTTGGCTTGAATAGAACAATATACACGGCAAGTTTTGTAACTGTCAGTAAAACTAACCAAGTTATAACACACTATATGTGTCCTTTTTTAGTCAAAAAAATCCGCCACGGCCAAACCGTTCGAGATATCAAAAATCCGTCCGGAATATAGCATCCTCAATGTCTTGACTTCATGCACACCGAGTTTGGTGGTGATTGGTAACAGCATGGGTTGTAATTTGATGTTTTTCTAGGACAATTATTTAAAAAAAAAAAACATAATTCCCGACTTCCGTTTGAACTGTCGTAAAACTTAGAGCACGAAAGTTGTTTGGCCTGATGTGATCTATGAGTGTACCGAGTTTCATATTAATCCATGCACGTGTGTTTGATTTATGGACAAATGTTCGAATCCCTAAAAGAATGCATCCTAAAAGAATGGTAAAGTTTGATGCGTCGCCACGGCAACAGTTTCAAAGATATCAAGAATCCATTCATAGGTCTTCATCTGCCGTGTATGTACATTATACAGATGAAGTTTGAAGCAAATCGGGTAAAAATAAGAGGGTGATTTCAAAGCATTTTGAAAGTGACACACTTCCTGCTGCCAGTTGGTGGCGCTATAACTTTGACTCACAATAGTCACATCCATGTGATCGTCCTCTTACAGCGAACGCACTGCTGAAGTTTCATCCAGATCAGTTAATGTATGCTGAAGTTATGACACACTTCCTGTTTCACGTTTCTCGCCATAGTTTCGTTTCCTCGCCACGGCCAAACCGTTCGAGATATCAAAAATCCCCACACAAACTTTCATCCTCAATGTCTTGACTTCACGCTGACCGAGTTTCGTCGAATTTGGATAGGAGCTCTAGGAGGAGTATTTAAAAGTTCATTGCGTGTGTTTTACAAAAAAACCTCAATAGCCAACTTCCTGTTGGGCTGGGGTAAAAAGTAAGAACGCGAGGTATAGATGAAATTCTGCTATCGACATGTGTACCGAGTTTCATATTATTACATGCAAGTGTGTTTGAGTTATGGACCAGGTGTTCGGACCCCATTCCAGGGGGCGCTGACGAGCCGCCCTGCCACGCCCGGGTACCAGCTTCAGCCCGGCTCTGATGGCCGCGGGTTCTGACCCGTGTGCAAAGTTTCAAGAGTTTTCGAGCATGTTAAGGGCCTCAAAAGTGCCCGATAGTCGCTAGAAAAAGAAAAAAAGAAAAGAAAAAAAAAAAAAAAAAAAAAAAAAAAAAAAAAAAAAAAATAATCGGAAGGAAAACAATAGGGCTCTGCGCCCTTTCAGGGCTTGGGCCCTAATAAAAACTTATTTAAAAAATACCAGGCTTAAGAAATGTATTTACTTTAGCAGGCCAGACACACAGTGAAATGATTAAGCCCCCTCCCCCTACACACACACACACACACACACAGACTGTGTGTCAAGAGACTCAGAGAAAGACTCAGGCTCAGAAAGAGCATGATCATATTCAAACTACAATATCTGACTTTCTGTGGGTTTGAGCTTATTATTGTTAATTAGAAAGTTGTTTGGCTTGAATAGAACAATATACACGGCAAGTTTTGTAACTGTCAGTAAAACTAACCAAGTTATAACACACTTTATGTGTCCTTTTTTAGTGAAAAAAATTCGCCACGGCCAAACCGTTCGAGATATCACAAATCCGTCCGGAATTTAGCATCCTCAATGTCTTGACTTCATGCACACCGAGTTTGGTGGTGATTGGTAACAGCATGGGTTGTAATTTGATGTTTTTCTAGGACATTTATCTAAAAAAAAAAAACATAATTCCCGACTTCCGTTTGAACTGTCGTAAAACTTAGAGCACGAAAGTTGTTTGGCCTGATGTGATCTATGAGTGTACCGAGTTTCATATTAATCCATGCACGTGTGTTTGATTTATGGACAAATGTTCGAATCCCTAAAAGAATGCATCCTAAAAGAATGGTAAAGTTTGATGCGTCGCCACGGCAACAGTTTCAAAGATATCAAGAATCCATTCATAGGTCTTCATCTGCCGTGTATTTACATTATACAGATGAAGTTTGAAGCAAATCGGGTAAAAATAAGAGGGTGATTTCAAAGCATTTTGAAAGTGACACACTTCCTGCTGCCAGTTGGTGGCGCTATAACTTTGACTCACAATAGTCACATCCATGTGATCGTCCTCTTACAGCGAACGCACTGCTGAAGTTTCATCCAGATCAGTTAATGTATGCTGAAGTTATGACACACTTCCTGTTTCACGTTTCTCGCCATAGTTTCGTTTCCTCGCCACGGCCAAACCGTTCGAGATATCAAAATCCCCACACAAACTTTCATCCTCAATGTCTTGACTTCACGCTGACCGAGTTTCGTCGAATTTGGATCAGAGCTCTAGGAGGAGTATTTAAAAGTTCATTGCGTGTGTTTTACAAAAAAACCTCAATAGCCGACTTCCTGTTGGGCTGGGGTAAAAAGTAAGAACACGAGGTATAGATGAAATTCTGCTATCGACATGTGTACCGAGTTTCATATTATTACATGCAAGTGTGTTTGAGTTATGGACCAGGTGTTCGGACCCCATTCCAGGGGGCGCTGACGAGCCGCCCTGCCACGCCCGGGTACCAGCTTCAGCCCGGCTCTGATGGCCGCGGGTTCTGACCCGTGTGCAAAGTTTCAAGAGTTTTCGAGCATGTTAAGGGCCCCAAAAGTGCCCGAATAGTCGCTAGAAAAAGAAAAAAAAAATATAGCTGCGAGCAGCGATCGTAGGCCCAAGCCGGTGGCACCGCAACCCCGGTGCCTAAAGGCACCGGGATGGCGGTACCGCCGGCTTTGGCCTTCCATCGCTGCTCGCAGCTATATTTATATATATATATATATATATATATATATATATATATATATTTATATATAAAGCCGGTGGCACCGCCACCTTGGTGCCATTAGGGTTATTCTGCACGACGTGCAAAAACGTAACCCCTGCTTTGGAATACATACTAGTATGTATTCCACAATTGGAATACATACTAACATACTAGTCAGAACTGAATAGTTGATATCTGAATGACAGATCACCATAGAAGTCAATGGAAAATATGAATATATGAAACGATGAGATCAACATGTGTACTGAGTTTCATATTATTACATGCAAGCGTGTTTGATTTATGGACCAAGTTTTTGGACCCCGTTCCAGGGGGCGCTGTCTAGCCCCCTTGCCACACCCGGGTACCATCTTCAGCCCGGCTCTGATGGCTGTGGGATCTGACCTGTGTGCAAAGTTTCAAGAGTTTTCAAACCCATTAAGGGCCCCAAAAGCCGCTAAGAGACTCAAAATCATCAAAAAAAAGGAATGTTAAAGTTTGATGCGTTGCTATGGCAACATTATCTTAGATATTGAATAATGCTTTCACAGCTCTTCATCTGGCGTGTGTTTACATTTGAAGCAAATCGGGTAAAAGTAAGAGTGCGATTTCAAAGCATTTTGAAAGTGAAACACTTTCTGCTGCCAGTTGGTGGCGCTATATATTTGACTCACATCTATGTGACTGACCTCTTACAACGAACACACTGCTGAAGTTTCATCAAGATCAGTTAATGTATGCAGAAGTTTTAACACACTTCCTTTTTGATTTATTTACTTACTTTTTTGATTTATGGACCAAGTTAATTTAATTAATACACTAATTATATAAAACTATTGTCAATGCACTACAATTAAACAGGTTATATGCCTTTACTTATAAAAAAAATAAAAATAAAAACTTATGTAAAAAATACCAGGCTTAAGAAATGTATTTACTTTAGCAGGCCAGACACACAGTGAAATGATTAAGCCCCCTCCCCCTACACACACACACACACACAGACTGTGTGACAGGCCTAGGTTTAGAAAGAGCATGATCATATTCAAACTACAATATCTGACTTTCTGTGGGTTTGAGCTTATTATTGTTAATTAGAAAGTTGTTTGGCTTGAATAGAACAATATACACGGCAAGTTTTGTAACTGTCAGTAAAACTAACCAAGTTATAACACACTTTATGTGTCCTTTTTTAGTCAAAAAAATCCGCCACGGCCAAACCGTTCGAGATATCAAAAATCCGTCCGGAATATAGCATCCTCAATGTCTTGACTTCATGCACACCGAGTTTGGTGGTGATTGGTAACAGCATGGGTTGTAATTTGATGTTTTTCTAGGACAATTATTTAAAAAAAAAAAACCATAATTCCCGACTTCCGTTTGAACTGTCGTAAAACTTAGAGCACGAAAGTTGTTTGGCCTGATGTGATCTATGAGTGTACCGAGTTTCATATTAATCCATGCACGTGTGTTTGATTTATGGACAAATGTTCGAATCCCTAAAAGAATGCATCCTAAAAGAATGGTAAAGTTTGATGCGTCGCCACGGCAACAGTTTCAAAGATATCAAGAATCCATTCATAGGTCTTCATCTGCCGTGTATGTACATTATACAGATGAAGTTTGAAGCAAATCGGGTAAAAATAAGAGGGTGATTTCAAAGCATTTTGAAAGTGACACACTTCCTGCTGCCAGTTGGTGGCGCTATAACTTTGACTCACAATAGTCACATCCATGTGATCGTCCTCTTACAGCGAACGCACTGCTGAAGTTTCATCCAGATCAGTTAATGTATGCTGAAGTTATGACACACTTCCTGTTTCACGTTTCTCGCCATAATTTCGTTTCCTCGCCACGGCCAAACCGTTCGAGATATCGAAAATCCCCACACAAACTTTCATCCTCAATGTCTTGACTTCACGCTGACCGAGTTTCGTCGAATTTGGATCAGAGCTCTCAGGAGGAGTATTTAAAAGTTCATTGCGTGTGTTTTACAAAAAAACCTCAATAGCCGACTTCCTGTTGGGCTGGGGTAAAAAGCAAGAACGCGAGGTATAGATGAAATTCTGCTATCGACATGTGTACCGAGTTTCATATTATTACATGCAAGTGTGTTTGAGTTATGGACCAGGTGTTCGGACCCCATTCCAGGGGGCGCTGACGAGCCGCCCTGCCACGCCCGGGTACCAGCTTCAGCCCGGCTCTGATGGCCGCGGGTTCTGACCCGTGTGCAAAGTTTCAAGAGTTTTCGAGCATGTTAAGGGCCCCAAAAGTGCCCGAATAGTCGCTAGAAAAAGAAAAAAAAAAAAAAAAAAAAAAAAAAAAAATAATCGGAAGGAAAACAATAGGGCTCTGCGCCTTTTCAGGGCTTGGGCCCTAATGACCGAAAAGCACCAGAGCGATCAGGACAATCAGCACAGGAGTGTTATTTTAGTAAAGTATAGAATAGAGGCAATTTTAAATGATTCAATTAGAACCACTGCGGCAAATCCCTTTAAAGTATGCACTGAAAATAAAAACAAAAACATACACTTACTTCATCAAACTACATAGACAATTCTATATCTAAATGATTTAGGAAATAGACGTTTGTTGTTAGAGAAAGGTGAGTGGAAGCTAACTGCATAATTAAGTCCTGGATAAGAGGATTTGAGGTCACTAGTCCTGTAAATCTGTAAAGACTTTCTCAGTATAACCAAATCTCATCAGACAATCTAACTATCCTGTACACAGAAAGACTTCTCTGATGGCTATACGGAGGCCCGGAAAAGATGTTTCGGAAAAGGTTTCACGTCCCTGTTAATGAACATGCTCTATGACCTCATTTGAGAAACGGCACTGCTTTACTCGAACTGCTTTAATTCTATTGTTCAGAGCGGGTGAGTACCAAAGCCTTAATATATAGGCTAGCACTACGCTTATAAAACATTATGTCACCATGTTTTTAGTCATCTGAACTGTGAATTATACTCACTGTACTTTCAGTGTTAAACATGGAGCAGGACGATGTTTCGCCGCTGCAGCACTTTGTGGTGGCAAAGAGGACAATCAGTGCTATGTTTCAACAGATGTTGGAGTATGTTAGAGAAGGATCAGATTTTGTAGAGGGTAAGATGAAATGATTAACTATTGCATTTGAAAATGATAAATATTTTGTTATTTTATTGTTTACATAATATATATTCAGTAATTAGTCTATTTAATTTACAAAAAGGTACTTTTGTACATCTGAGAACGCTAGTGAAAATGCTTCAGTTTTGGCTTTTTATCATTTAATATACATAGTTTTCTTCATTACAACTAAAAGGATCAGCATAACATTTTAAGTAAAATGTTTATTGTAACAAAGGACACCTTACACTTAGATTAGATTTTTAAAACCCCAGCATTTTATGTGAAGACTATTGTATACTTTTGACATTATCTATTTAGACTTATAGATAATATGGTTGCCATGGTATGGCAGCTGGAGTGCCCTTGAGAGCAACCAGAGGGCATTCAACATCAGACTATTGCCATTCCCTCCCAAACTACATCCCTATAAACTCCCTGCTCGGACTCTTCATCCATTACCCCATTCACCTGTGTCTCATTGTCTGGTTTTCGCACTCATGATATGCAAAGTCCTGTTTAGTGTTACACAGTGATGGGCAGTAACGCGTTAGAAGTAACGCGTTACTGTAATCCAATTACTTTTTTCTAGTAACGAGTAAAGTAAGGGATTACAGTTGAAAAAACAGTAATTAGATTACCGTTACTTACCCGTAAACAGCCTGCGTTACTGCGTTAGTTAGCCGTGATTTTGTTTAGTCAGACTGTCTCGTGACATGAGTCGTGCGTGAATAAAAATGATTTAAGAGCACGCGACATCAGTGAGAGACGACTGAGAGCGCGGGAGAGAGCAGCAGAGCTGCCAACTCTCACACACGCTCACACGACACACCCACGATTTCTCGCGCTGAAGTGTCATCCCGTCAGTCAAATGCCTAAAAAAGATGAGTTTATCTATAAATCTAACCGTTGAGCCACATTTGTGATTGAATAGTTATACCGCAAATTAGTTCAAATCTCCCGGAATCTAGTGCGAGCGTGTATGAGAGACGGTGTTCCAAAGTCCAAACCCTGTCAGCGCGCACACGACGAGGAGAGCTAGAGGAGAGACTTGCGTAGGCTACTGAGAGCATCCTGATCTAGAAACTGGACCCCCGTTGGAGAATGTCAAAATGAAAATTCTACCTCAAATCTGAACGAGCATGTCACAAGACAGTCTCACTTAAAAAAAAAAGTCATTCACTTAAAAAAAGAGAATGGTTAATTTGATTACATTTTAGATGATGGAATATGCAGAAAGAATAGAATAACGCTGAAAGGTCTATTGCTTTAGCGTATTCAGGTAGTACATCATGTTTTTGAAAAGTAGCTTAGTAAAGTAACTAGTAAAGTAACTAATTACTTTTGAAAATAAGTAATCAGTAAAGTAATTGGATTACTTTCTTGGAGAAGTAATCAGTAATTACTATTTTCAAGTAACTTGACCAACACTGGTGTTACACTGCAATTACGGGCCTTCTCCCTGGTTTCATGTCTCTTTGTTTTGGATTTCTTGCCTGTTTGGTGGATTACTCTTTTGCCAGTGTTCCCTGCCTTGTGTTTGTTTGTATGGATTGCCTGCCTGTGTTTGACCCTGCCTGTACTTTGGATTACGTCTTTGGATTACCCTGTTCAATAAATACTGCGTTCGGATTCACAATTTGTGCATTATTTATTGAACAGGGTAAGTGTAAGCTCAGGGTAAGAGCAGTTCGTTACAAATACTATGGTTTCTTAGTATGGAAATTATTTAGTACCATGATATGTATTAAAGCACCATGGTATTTATGCTTAAATGCTTTCAATTATTTTTTCACATCAAAACACTGTAGTCCATAGTGTCACGGGTCAGCGTGATGTCCAAGAGATATGCGTGACACAATGAACGATAATATGAGGCTATGTTTACACGGAAACGGTTCTGAAGAGAAAACGCAAAAGTGGCGTTACATCATCACTTTTTATTATGCGTTTAGACGAGCGTTTTGTGTGGGAAATTCGCGTGCAGATGGTGACGCAAAAGTGTGTGTAATTCAATGTAGTATGCACTTCAGGCGGCTATTAGTGCATACTACTACAACACCAAGTCCACGCGCCTGCGTACAACCTTCACTGTCAAGCAGACTTTTGCGTTTTACCGTTTACACGGGAACGCGGAGGTGAAGCGTTTTAAGTTTTCCACTCTGGAGGGTGGTTTCACTTTTTTGCGTTTTTAAGCCTCAGAAACGCCGTTGCCGTGTAAACGATAGGCACATCCGATAAAATATTTTTACGTTTTCACCCGCGGGCGTTCTCGTGTAAACGGGGCCTAAGACATTAATGAACACAGAGAAGAACATAACACCAATAACATAACTTTAACAAGAGACAATGGACAGATATGAACTGAAGGCTTAAAGGCCAACTGAAGTGCCTTAAAATCCACAGGATTATTCAATGTGTTTACATAATTTCCACTGAAACAGGAAGGCAGGGTGGGACATCTCAAACAGTTCCTCCCCTTTTAAAAAAATAGCCAATTTTTGCACTTTTATTTGTTTATCCCAGCTTGGCCAGAGCCGTTGAGCTGCAGTTTCCTCCTGCAGTTTTAAAATGTATGATCATGTGCAGAATTCAAATGGGTCTGATTTGTTTTCTGGTCCGCTCTGTACTATCGTGTCTCTCAGACCATAGAAAACCATGTGCGCTGCGACGGTTTGTGAAATAGCCCAAATGAAAATCATATTTACACAGTCTAAATCGTTCCCTGTCCCCAATATAGTGCACTACGCACTATTCACCAAAGAGAAAATAGTAAATGTGTCTACAATTGAACGGTTTCAGCCACAGCTTCAGCGTTTATAGTGTAAGTGTTTGAAGTATAAGCTTGAGATTTTATAGAGCATTTGATTGGACAGAAAATCTGATGAGAAACTGTGCAAAGTGTAGAGTGATGTCACCAAAATCATTGAATGCTTATATCTTCTACATGCGAATTTTGTCATTGTTTTGGAGCACATTAACTTAGATAACAGTGGATGGCATATTTATACTAAAATTACATTTAGACTTGGGAACTTAATAATAAATATAGCTGCGAGCAGCGATTGCGGGCCCAAGCCGGTGCCACCGCAACCCCGGTGCCTAAAGGCACCGGGATGGCGGTACCGCCGGCTTTGGCCCTCCATCGCTGCTCGCAGCTATATTTATATTATATATATATATATATATATATATATATATATATAAAGCCGGTGGCACCGCCACCTTGGTGCCTTTAGGGTTATTCTGCACGACGTGCAAAAATGTAACCCCTGCTTTGGAATACATACTAGTATGTATTCCACAATTGGAATACATACTAACATACTAGTCAGAACTGAATAGTTGATATCTGAATGACAGATCACCATAGAAGTCACTGTAAAAAATGTGACTAGTAACAAAAGAATAGTTACTAGTCACCATTGAAATAAGTACTAGTGTCTAATGAATAAGTACTAGTATCTATTTAATAGGTACTAGCATCTAATGAATAAGTACTAGTAACTAATTAATAAGCATTGGTATGTAATGAATAAGGACTAGCATCTAATGAATAAGTACTAATATCTAATAAATAAGGACTAGTGTCTAATGAATAAGTACTAGTATCTTTAAAAAGGTACTAGTACCTAAAGAATAAACACTAGTATCTAAAGAAAAGGCACTAGTATCTAAAGAATAAGCACTAGTAGCTAATGAATAAGTACTAGTACTTAATGGAATAGATACTAGTATCTAAAAAATAAGTACTAGTAGCATGAAAATAGAGACTAGTAGGTTAAAATGATTAAATGTTAAAACGGCTTGCCATACTCTATCTGTCGTTTCGACTAGTCACAATTACGTTACAGATATCTTAAATGATAATACAAACTATCCAAAATGTAATTACGACTAGAAAGATGTTGTTGATATCTACAATGTTAATTACGAATAGTCAAACTTAGCTTTTAAATGTTAAAAGGGCTTGCCATACAGAAGTGTAGGCTCAGAGAGACACTCAACATTTTCAAACCAAAATATCTGACTTTCTGTGGGTCCTAGCTCATGAGTGTAAATTAGAAAGTTGTCCGGCTTGAGGAGAATATATGAATATATGAAACGATGAGATCAACATGTGTACTGAGTTTCATATTATTACATGTTTGATTTATGGACCAAGTTTTGGACCCCGTTCCAGGGGGCGCTGTCTAGCCCCCTTGCCACACCCGGGTACCATCTTCCCGGCTCTGATGGCTGTGGGATCTGACCTGTGTGCAAAGTTTCAAGAGTTTTCAAACCCATTAAGGGCCCCAAAAGCCGCTAAGAGACTCAAAATCATCAAAAAAAGGAATGTTAAAGTTTGATGCGTTGCTATGGCAACATTATCTTAGATATTGAATAATGCTTTCACAGCTCTTCATCTGGCGTGTGTTTACATTATACAGATGAAGTTTGAAGCAAATCGGGTAAAAGTAAGAGTGTGATTTCAAAGCATTTTGAAAGTGAAACACTTTCTGCTGCCAGTTGGTGGCGCTATATATTTGACTCACAATAGTCACATCCATGTGATCGGCCTCTTACAACGAACACACTGCTGAAGTTTCATCAAGATCAGTTAATGTATGCAGAAGTTTTAACACACTTCCTTTTTGATTTATGGACCAAGTTAATTTAATTAATACACTAATTATATAAAACTATTGTCAATGCACTACAATTAAACAGGTTATATGCCTTTACTTATAAAAAAATAAAAATAAAAACTTATTTAAAAAATACCAGGCTTAAGAAATGTATTTACTTTAGCAGGCCAGACACACAGTGAAATGATTAAGCCCCCTCCCCCTACACACACACACAAGACTGTGTGTCAAGAGACTCAAGAAAGACTCAGAAAGAGCATGATCATATTCAAACTACAATATCTGACTTTCTGTGGGTTTGAGCTTATTATTGTTAATTAGAAAGTTGTTTGGCTTGAATAGAACAATATACACGGCAAGTTTTGTAACTGTCAGTAAAACTAACCAAGTTATAACACACTTTATGTGTCCTTTTTTAGACAAAAAAATTCGCCACGGCCAAACCGTTCGAGATATCACAAATCCGTCCGGAATTTGGCATCCTCAATGTCTTGACTTCATGCACACCGAGTTTGGTGGTGATTGGTAACAGCATGGGTTGTAATTTGATGTTTTTCTAGGACATTTATTTAAAAAAAAAAAAACATAATTCCCGACTTCCGTTTGAACTGTCGTAAAACTTAGAGCACGAAAGTTGTTTGGCCTGATGTGATCTATAAGTGTACCGAGTTTCATATTAATCCATGCACGTGTGTTTGATTTATGGACAAATGTTCGAATCCCTAAAAGAATGCATCCTAAAAGAATGGTAAAGTTTGATGCGTCGCCACGGCAACAGTTTCAAAGATATCAAGAATCCATTCATAGGTCTTCATCTGCCGTGTATTTACATTATACAGATGAAGTTTGAAGCAAATCGGGTAAAAATAAGAGGGTGATTTCAAAGCATTTTGAAAGTGACACACTTCCTGCTGCCAGTTGGTGGCGCTATAACTTTGACTCACAATAGTCACATCCATGTGATCGTCCTCTTACAGCGAACGCACTGCTGAAGTTTCATCCAGATCAGTTAATGTATGCTGAAGTTATGACACACTTCCTGTTTCACGTTTCTCGCCATAGTTTCGTTTCCTCGCCACGGCCAAACCGTTCGAGATATCAAAAATCCCCACACAAACTTTCATCCTCAATGTCTTGACTTCACGCTGACCGAGTTTCGTCGAATTTGGATCAAAGCTCTAGGAGGAGTATTTAAAAGTTCATTGCGTGTGTTTTACAAAAAAACCTCAATAGCCAACTTCCTGTTGGGCTGGGGTAAAAAGTAAGAACGCGAGGTATAGATGAAATTCTGCTATCGACATGTGTACCGAGTTTCATATTATTACATGCAAGTGTGTTTGAGTTATGGACCAGGTGTTCGGACCCCATTCCAGGGGGCGCTGACGAGCCGCCCTGCCACGCCCGGGTACCAGCTTCAGCCCGGCTCTGATGGCCGCGGGTTCTGACCCGTGTGCAAAGTTTCAAGAGTTTTCGAGCATGTTAAGGGCCCCAAAAGTGCCCGAATAGTCGCTAGAAAAAGAAAGAAAAAAAAATAAAAAAAAAATAATAATAATAATCGGAAGGAAAACAATAGGGCTCTGCGCCCTTTCAGGGCTTGGGCCCTAATAATAATGTTATCGCACAATAACAGGATAATTTTATTTGGCAAAATATCTCACCATCACGGATGCGTCCAGGTCGCATTCAGTCACCATATGTTTGGTCTAAAACGCAACTGCTCTCCTGTTTTGCCGCAGGACAGCAAATGTGAGTAGGCTACAGTACATTATCTGTCATCTTTGCAGTACTGTGCTATGAAGAACAGCACATATAAAGTAACATAGAAAGTAACATATTTTAGCAATAGTGTAAAAATGAATAACACACAACAGGCACAATACCGATAAACATGAATATCTATTGGTACTACATGGATCACATGACTAAACTTACGTCATCGTTTTGAAATACCTCCAGTTTCAGTGTCCACACTACAATGCGAAAACGGCATTTTCAAATTTATCCACTTTGGAGAGCGCTTTCCAGACGATACGTTTTTGTTGACTTAAAACGGCGTCTCAGTGTGGACGGAAGGCCAAAACGGAGAGAAAAATATACGTTTTCCAACAAAAAGGTATTAGTGTGGACATGGCCTATACATGTCCGTGACACATACCCCATAATAAAAACATAATAATTCTAATCACATAGGCATTCAGACCCTTTGCTATGACACAAATTTAGCTCAGTTGCATACTAATTTTCTAGATCATCTTTGAGATGTTTCCACACTTTGTCAAGAGTCCACATGTGGCAAATTCAATTGAGAACCCATTGGCCTCTGCAATTTATATTGGACATTTGGAACAACCAGGGCTTTTACTAGAGCTGGACCTCAGTCCAACCTGAGCAGTTGGGGGAGAAGGGCCTTGGTGACAGAGAACCTGGTGGTCATTATGGTTGTGGTTCAGAAATCGATGTGGGAGAAGCTTTCAGAAGGACAAACATCACTGCAACACTCCATTAATCTTGGAAACTACATTTCAAATAACTTATTAATTTGCAACTACACGTCAACTTATTTTCATTGAAGTTAACATTGGGGTTCGGATTCAGTAGAATTAGTTGAAATACTTCCAAAGTAACTTGTAGTCAGTAGAATGTCTCTTCGGGACCATCAAAATAAAGCATCCACAAATATTAAGGAAACAGTTACTAATACTCTAATGAAAACTGAAAGCTGTAGTTGCAAAGTTACTTAGTAGCTAGAATGTCTAAAGTGGACTATCAAAATGAAGTGTAAACAAAAGCACCTTGAGGACTTTCAGACACTGAGAAACAAGACTCTTTGGTCTGAATTGCAGTTCCAAGCATCTGAAAATACCATCCCAATGGTGGTGCTTTTAGACTGAGGGAATGGAGGAAGATGAATGCAACACAAAACTATCCTATCAGTACTGAGTTAAAGGGATAGTTCACCCAAAAATGAAAATTAAGTCATTAATCACTCACCCCATCCATGCTGCACCAACCCCGTAAGACCTTTGTTTGTCTTCGGAACACAAATTAAGATATTTTTGATTAAATTTGAGAGGTGGATCACTGCTACATAGGCTCCCTAAGGGATCGAAACTTGACGGCCCAGAAAGTCAATGAAGAAAATGTTTAAGTAGTCCAAGTGATAACAGTGGCTCAGGTATAAGTTTACCAAGCAACGAGAATACTCTTTTGTGCGAAAAAACAAACAAAAATAAAGACTTTATTCGACTACTCCATTTCTTCCTTCTTGGCCTGAGACGAGAGTTCAAGAGATTTCCACAACGCATGCGCGAGAACTGAACTGAAGTAGTTTGGAGAAATTCTCGCACATGCGTCGTGGAAATCTCTTGAACTCTCAGTCTCAGGCCTACAAGAAGAAATGGAGTAGTTGAATAAATTCGTTATTTTTGTTTGTTTTTTCACACAAAAAGTATCCTCATCGCTTCATAAACTTATTCTTGAGCCACTGTAGTCACATGGAAAATGTAAACATTTTCTTCATTGACTTTCTGGGCCGTCAAGTTTCAATCCCTTAGGAAGCCTATGTGGTAGTGATACAGCTCTCAGATTTAATCAAAAATATCTTCATTTGTGTTCCGAAGACAAACGAAGGTCTTACGGGAGTTGGTACAGCATGGGGGTGAGTAATTAATGGCTTAATTTTCATTTTTGGGTGAACTAACCCTTTAAGGGCCTGCAGTGTGATATTTCAGGATTAAACAATAAATAATAAGCAAAGCTATCACAAATCTGGCTTTTGCTTTGTCCTCATGGGACATAGAGAGTTAACTAAAGGACTCTCACACAGGCCTAGATCTCTTTATCACCCAAGTTTGGCCCTGCACTTTACTGTGATGGTATTTAATAAGTGTCTGTGTGTGTGTGGTGCCCAGAGACGAGGAAGAGTGAGGATCTGGAGCATGTAGCCGAGGAAGAACAGTGTCTGCAGATCCAGGCCTGCTCCAGGAAACTAACGGTCATCAATGATGTGCTGGCCCGCAGACACATGAAGGTGGCATTCTTTGGCAGGTAAAGCAACAGTGGTCGTATGTAAAGCAAATGATGACAACAGGCCAGCCAGAATGAAGTTAGCAATGCATACAGCTGAGGAACTAAAACAAAAACATTATTGATATGTTTATATTTTAATTCTTCACCTGTATGCGTTGCTAATTTAAACAAATAAGTAAGATGTCAAAAACTGAGTATTTGTGTACAGGGATCGCTTGCTCTATCTCTCGCTCTCTCCCCCTCCCCTCCTCATTAATTTGTGTTTTAGCTCCTCTTGAATCAGAGTGTAAATATACAGTTTTGTTACTGGATGCTTTATGTTGTTTCTCAGGACCAGTAATGGCAAGAGTACAGTAATTAACGCCATGCTAAGGGAACGGGTTCTGCCCAGTGGAATCGGCCACACCACAAACTGTTTCCTGAGTGTGGAGGGCACAGATGGGGAACATGCCTACCTTACCACTGAGGACTCTGAGGAGAGGAAGAGCATTGAAGTATGACGCAAATATTACGCAGTTCTTTATATTTGTAAACTGGTGTTCATCTGGGATAATTACTGTATTTAATGAAATTACTCTTATTCTTGCCACTGGGACAAACCTAAAGACCTTTTTAAAAGGCTAAAACTACAGTTTCTTTGATGCTTAAGTTGGCATCATGGTTGTGAGAAAATATAAATCAATCACAATTACTTACAGTTAAAGCTATGGTAGGCAATTTCGGAGAGGCTGTGATAGTCAAGTCAAGTCACATTCACTTATATAGTGATTTTTACTAAATTGATTGTTTCAAAGCAGCTTTACAGTGATAACAGGAAATGAATGCAACAAAGATTGTTTTGGCTGTACAGTAGCTCAAGAGGAAAATCATTGTCTAGCTTAAGTAGGTTTTATATTTATTAATTTGAGTTGTAAAAATCATTAGTTATTAACTTAGGGTCTGCTTACACAACACCGTTTTCAGCTGAAAACCGAAAACTTTTAATGCATTCTGACTGTCCATTTACATGACAACTGCGCTTTGTTGATGGCATATGCACATGCGTATTACATGTTAAATCTATAGACATGCGCGCTTGAATGCTTATGTGCATAGTTTTTTTTACAAAGTGACATTGCTTTGAAGCCACGCCTCCTTCAAAACACAAATGCATTCAGCCAGAGCGGAGTCTGCAAAGTGTCACGAGAGACGCCATTAAATTACCATGAAAACATACCACTGCAATAATAATAAACATAAACAACTTAAAAGCTCTGACTTGTACCATCTGACCACAGCAGATTCATATTTCAGTTGATAGAGTGGCAATAGAAATGCATAAATCTGAGTCTGAGGACATGAATTACAGTAATTACTTAATTAATGAGGGTAACGCATTACAGGTAATGCAAGTTACGTGATCAAATGAAGAGATACATTCAAGTGTATCATCTCTAGTGAAGTTTAATGTAGAATTTGTTGTTTTCTAAACTGATGGCATGTCAAGTTATGCATGTTTTATCTCACTTATATTAAGTAACTAGCTTGATTTTTTACTCAAAGCAACGATTCAACAAGATCCACAAGAAAGCTCTTCATGTAATTTTGACATTTTAAAAAGATAAATAACAGGTGTTTCCATATTGTGGTGTGATATGAATATAGTGTGATCTTACATCTTGTTGAAGCTTAAAGTTTGGCTTTACCTTACAGACAGTCAATCATCTGGCCCACGCTCTGCATATGGACAGGAACCAAGACTCAGGCTGTCTTGTCCGAGTGTTTTGGCCCAAAACTAAGTGTGCGGTGCTGAGAGATGATCTGGTTCTGATGGATAGGTATGGAACCGTTCACACAGGCTACAGGGTTGCCAGAGCTAAATATAGTTTCTGCAGGGTAGTTTGGCACATGAACAACAGACCTGGACTGCGTTTCTCAAAAGCTTTGTGAGCCTACAGAGATCATAAAACTATTGGCAACAACGATCAACTTAGCTCACAATCATTTTGGGAAACGCAACCCTGGAGAATCGCTGCAGATACATGGACTTCTACAAGGAACTCTACAAGGTTTGATGTGTTGTAAAGGGGGGCAAGTAAAAGGACTAATGATTTTGGAAGTGCTGCTCTAGAGATATCATGAGTGGCAACAGCTGAAACAAAAACAAAAAAGACACCAAATTGCCTGATCTCAGATTAGCAATAAAGAATAGAACATTATGTGTGGTTTGGTGTAATGTTATTGCCCTCACACTCCTCAGTCCAGGCACAGACGTCACATCAGAGCTGGACAGTTGGATTGACAAGTTCTGTTTAGATGCTGATGTCTTTGTGCTTGTGGCCAACTCTGAGTCCACCATAATGAACACTGTGAGTAGAAACTTATCACTTTCAGAACTCCATTAACAAAATAAATCTGCGTTATATCTGTTCTCAGTCAATATTAGAGTTGTTGTTTTTTTTTCATCTATTGGTATCGGTTGGATATTTAAACATTCAAACTTCCAATATTTCCTATATTTAGATGCCTCACGCTCATTTAGACTACCTTTGCAGTCATCTTGAGTTTAAAAGCACTAATAATTAAAAAAAAAGTGTTAAATGAAGTTTTTAGCTCATTTTAAAATGAAGATCCATTTTTTCATAGTGCACATTACAATGTTGTGATACTTTAACTAACATGTAGCATTTAAAATAATTTATTGTGGCAAAACATTGTCTATCAAAGTATTGACCAAACTGTAGTATCTCTGCATCCCTATAAAGTTTACTTTTATTATTAACATACTTTTTTCTGCAGCTTTTAATTTTTTTCCCTTTTGTTTATTTCAATATTTCACTCTTCTTTGAAAGGAGAAGCACTTTTTCCACAAAGTGAATGAGCGCATATCAAAGCCCAACATTTTCATCCTAAACAATCGCTGGGACGCATCTGTCTTAGAGCCAGAGTATCTGGAAGATGTAAGTTTTATTACCATTAGTCTCAAGTGATTCACCATATAAAACCACCACAGAGATTTTTGTAACATTTATCATTCCTCCGTCATCCATTTCAGGCTTTTGGGTTCAAGGAAATGAGATTAACAACACGCAGCCCTTGAACCGTATTTACTTTATAGCCCTTAATTCTGTAATTGTGGACAAATGTGGGCACAGAGGACTCAGGTGTGATCCTAATTTTTATTTATTATAAATGTTATATCACTGTCTTCGATAAAGTTTTGTCTCTCCATTTATGGTGGGGTTTTTTTTTTAATTGAGGGGTATTTTTGAATGTATTTACTTTCTATGTAAAATATGCTTATTTTTATGTTTTTTTTTTTTGTTTTTTGTTTTTTTACTACATTAAAATATCCTTCCAATAATTTCTTAGAGCTAAAATCTAAAGATGAAGTGACTTTGCTGTCACCTGGTGTCTTATTTTGGCTTATTTTGGAATGCTCTAAATTAGTTTTTCCCATTCATTTCTATAGGTGCCCATTTTTGACCCAAATACAAGATTAAGGAGTTTTTTTTTCACCCACTTAACATTGTAGAATTAAGTAAAAAAAAAAAGTGTGTTCAGGAGGCAAACTTAGGAAAAGTATTTTACTGCTAAGATCAAGGAAAGTATTTTTTAAAATAAATCCAAACTATTTTGCCCACAATTGTCCAGAATACAGTTTTAGGGTTAATAAGTTGCATTATATGTCATTCACAAACATAATGCAGTGCTTAACAGTTGAGAAGTTCATGTAGATTAAAGGGATAGTTCACCCAAAAATGAAAAAGATGCTTTGAAGAATGTCGGTAACCAAATAATTGATGGGCCCCATTGAATTCTTTTCATACAATAGAAGTCAATGGGGCCCATCAACTGTTTGGTTACCCATATTCTTCAAAACATATTTAACTTTCAACAGAAGAAAGAAATTCATACAGGTTAGGAACAAATTGAGGGTGAGTAAATGATGACAGCATTTTCATTTTTGGGTGGACTATCCCTTTAAGAGATGAATGGATATAAAATTGTATTGAATATGTTTATTAACTATAAGTTGATTAATGAAAGCTTTGTTTGTACTTCACTGACCTTTTAGGTGCGGAAACAGCACATGGATCGCTGTGTCAGTTTCTTAGTGGAGGAGCTGAAGGTAGTGGACCTTCACAAGGCACCTGACCGCATCTTCTTTGTCTCTGCCAAGGAGGTGTTGAGTGCCAGGATCCACCGCGCTCAGGGAATGCCAGAGACTGGTAGGCTCCAGCACTTTGGGTCACACAGTGCCGAGTCTACTGCTTTTGACACGGTCCTGGAGGGAGACCAGGAAAAACGAGGCTTAGCCAAGTTAAAAACGAGAGTAACAACCATATAAAACACTCAGAGGCAGATGCTATTAAATCTTGAAGTGGCCCAATGATTTTGAGAGTGATACTTGAGGAGCGACTTGAAGTGTGTAAAAATTATGCAAAATGCATCATTTGATATTTCATGGTAGGGATCAAATGGGGCATATGCTTTTTATTTAAAGGCGGGGCTTTGGCTGAAGGATTCCAAGAGCGACTGATGGAGTTCCAGAGTTTTGAAAGAACATTTGAGGTGAGAATGCTCTCAAACTGTAGTCACTGGCTCCAGGATAATCGTTGTCTGACAACAAGGCTGAAAACAATGAAGATTAAGAGGAGCTTGATGGAAACTGAGTCTTAGCCATGTCTGTACGCTGTTTAGAGCTAGATGAGAATTTATGACAGCTTGACGTGGTGACGGTATCCTTAAGCAAGCTGTTTTTGCATTGATTCAGGCCATCTGCTGCTGGCTCCCAAACGTGTGAGATACTTGGTGTTCCTCTTAGATTCCAGGCAGCTGTTTACCGTAGTGGCCAAGTTAGCGGATTTGAGTAGGTGAGCGTACCTCACATTCTTGGGAACCAGGGATGAAAATTCACAGTAATCTACGATGGCATTAATAGACGGGTCTGTTGTGATTCAGCCATGCAAGCAACCGATGGCGAGAGTGAAAAACATGTTGATGGGTACAGATAAAAATCGACCCGTTGGCATCTTGTTTTAATCATGACGTGATCCCTGATAATTGTGGCACAATGACGGCTCAAGAACGCGCTTCATGGATTCCACAGGAATTTATATCCCAGTCTGCTGTGAAGACCAAGTTTGAGCAGCACACAATCAGAGCCTGGCAGATCATTGAGTCGGTCAAGGCTATCATGGATGCCATCAATATTTCTTCAGCAGAAAAGAAGTGAGTTCCAAAACCTTGTCTGCTCTGTAATGGAGGGTCTCTCTCCATGCTCCAAGACACTATAATTGGTCCCACTATTGAACCGAGACTCTCAGTCAGAGTGAAAACATTTGTTTTTAGTATGGTATTCTTCATAGAAGTCATTGTTGTGTTGAACCGTTATTGTTGTAACCATCATAATTTTCTGTAAATCTGTAGAGTGTTCTCACTGGAAGAGCGTGAGGCTCAAATGGACCGGGCTAGAGTTTGTTCGAAATCAGCTTAACTTCCTGACCAAGGACATCAAAGAAAAGATAAAGGCCATTGCTGATGAAGTGGCTGCCAAGGTAACTTGCATCATTATCCCTTACAAAATGTACCATGGCAACACTAGTGTCTGCAGAAAACCCCCCAATGTAGTCTGCGTATGTAATCAGATTCCAAAAATGAAGTACTTGTAATTAGATATTAAATTTTTGTATTGATTAAATGATTACATGTTAGTCTAACAATGGCAGTAAATTATTTTACTTCATGTTTTAAATGTTCCTTTCTTAAAAAAAAGCTACTGCTTATGTATACGTTAAGAAGGTTTTCCAGGTTTGTGGAATTGTAAAGTTATTTAAAATATGATTTAAATTTAAACCCACAAACACATGGTCTAAGTATTTAATACACTTCATGTTGTTAACAAAGAATGAAACATTTTCTTTCTCTTATACTATATCATATCATATTATATCAATATGGTAACTATTCAAATCAACTTGATAAATGTGTCAGGTCAAAAGTAATCTAAAAGTAGACAAAAAACATTACCTAGAGTAATCAAGATTACGTTACGAACTACAATTACATAACTGACTATAGCATTGTAAGTATGTATATCATGTACATCAGGGGTCTATATATATATATATATATATATATATATATATATATATATATATACACACACACGCACACACACACTCACCTAAGGGATTATTAGGAACACCTGTTCAATTTCTCATTAATGTAACTATCAATTCAACCAATCACATAGCAGTTGCTTCAATGCATTTAGGGGTGTGGTCCTGGTCAAGCCTTGTTGATGCTAGAGGTCAGAGGAGAATGGGCCGACTGAGTCAAGCTAATAGAAGAGCAACTTTGACTGAAATAACCACTAGTTAAAACCACAGTAAAGCATTTGTGAAGCCACAACACACACAACCTTGAGGTGGATGGGCTACAACAGCAGAAGACCCCACGGGTACCACTCGTCTCCACTACAAATAGGAAAAATAGGCTACAATTTGCAAGAGCTCACCAAAATTGGACTGTTGAAGACTGGAAAAATGTTGCCTGGTCTGATGAGTCTCGATTTCTGTTGAGACATTCAAATGGTAAGAGTCAGAATTTGGCGTAAACAGAATGAGAACATGGATCCATCATGCCTTGTTACCACTGTGCAGGCTGGTGGTGGTGGTGGTGTAATGGTGTGGGGGATGTTTTCTTGGCACACTTTTGGCCCCTTTAACATTTAGTGCCAATTGAGCATTGTTTAAATACCACAGCCTACCTGAGCATTGTTTCTGACCATGTCCATCCCTTTATGGCCACCATGTCCACATCCTCTGATGGCTACTTCCAGCAGGATAATGCACCATGTCACAAAGCTCAAATCATTTCAAATTGGTTTCTTGAACATGACAATGAGTTCACTGTACTAAAATGGCCCCCACAGTCACCAGATCTCAACCCAATAGAGCATCTTTGGGATGTGGTGGAATGGGAGCTTCATGTCCTGGATGTGCATCCAACAAATCTCCATCAACTGCAAGATGCTATCTTATCAATATGGGCCAACATTTCTAAAGAATGCTTTCAGCACCTTGTTGAATCAATGCCAGTTTCTATGAATCAATCAGTTCTGAAGGCGAAAATGGGTCAAACATGGTATTAGTATGATGTTCCTAATAATCTTTTAGGTGAGTGTCAGTGTATATACACATAATTTAATTTAATTTGAGGGTATTTACATCCAAATCTGATGAACGGTGTAGGAATTACAACAGTTTGTATAAGTGCCTCACACTTTTTAAGGGACCAAAAGTAATGGGACAAATAAACAATCATAAATCAAACTTTCACTTTAATACTTGGTTGCAAATCCTTTGCAGTCAATTACAGCCTGAAGTCTGGAACGCATAGACATCACCAGACACTGGGTTTTATCCCTGTTGATGCTCTCTGCCAGGCCTCTACTGCATCTGTCTTTAGTTCCTGCTTGTTCTTGGGTCATTTTCCCTTCAGTTTTGTCTTCAGCAAGTAAAATGCATGCTCAATCGGATTCAGGTCAGGTGACACTACCACCACCATGATTCACTGATGAGGTGGTATGCTTTGGATCATGAACAGTTCCTTTTCTTTTCCATACTCTTCTCTTGCATCACTCTGGTACAAGTTGATCTTTGTCTCATCTGTCCATAGGATGTTGTTCCAGAAATGTGAAGGCTTTTTTAGATGTGAAGGGTGTTTTCTTTTAGCCTGGTAATACCAGACTCTGCTACTTCACTTTGCTTCGTAGAGCAAAATGAAATTAGCGGAAGTAGGAAGTCTGACATAGTCAGGCTAGTTTTCTTCACCAGGGAAAGAATTCTTCGGTCATCCACCACAGTTGTTTTCCGTGGTCTTCTGTTTTTTTTTTTTTTTGGTGTTGCTGAGCTCCCCGGTGCGTTCTTTCTTTTAAGAATGTTCCAAACAGTTGATTTGGCCACACCTAATGTTTTTGCTATGTCTCTGATGGGTTTGTTTTGTTTTGTCAGTCTAATGATGGCTTGCTTCACTGATAGTGACAGCTCTTGCTCTCTGGATCTCATATTAAGAGTTGACAACAACAGATTTTAAATGCAAATAGCACACTTGAAATAAACTCTGGATCTTTTATCTGCTCCTTGTAAAGGATAATGAGGGAATAACACACACCTGGCCATGGAACAGCTGAGCAGCCAATTTTCCCATAACTTTTGGCACATATAGAACTGTTGAAATTCCTACAATGTTCACCTGATTTGGATGTAAATACCCTAAAAGTAAAGCTGAAAGTCTGCAGTTAAAGCACATAATCTTCATTTCAGTGTATAGAGCCAAACAAATTTAGAATTGTGTCGATGATGTCCCAATATTTATGGACCTGACTGTATATTGCATTGTTTTATCCCTTGGAGGTAGCACCCTGATGCACATAATGTTCAGGTTTTAAAAATCTTTTTTACATCACTTTAAACGTCATCAGCCTCTTTCATGAGGATGGTTTTAGACGCCTAATAGCCTCTATGCACGATCGCGTCAGAGTTTGTCTCAGCACGCCCAGTCACTTCCGGTGCTGCGTCAGTCTATGGTCAGAAGCCGGTTTTGCGTTAGGTGTAGATAGTGTCAAATTACACTTGCGGTTTATAAAAATGTCCTGCGGTTAACGTGAATGATGTTAACAACACTGTGAGGCAGTTAGCTGTCACACAAGAGTGAAAAAGAGAAGTTATTTAAATTATATATTTCGAGCTACATCAACAACTTTGAGGGTTAGTATTCTCTTATATCGTACGAAATTCGACTAGCGAATCAGCGTTTCTAAAATCGTTGCCTCCGTTTTCGGAGAAATGGATTTTATTCAAGTTTTGCCGCTCTACACTTGGCCTGCAGAACGCGCTTCTTCCGGAAGTAAAGACGCCGACTGAGATTCTTTCGGACACACGTCATCAGGGTTCGTGCATAGAGGCTATTACCATGAATACAATTTTACAATATACCATTTAAAAGCTAAAACTGAAAAGTTGGATAAAATACAAAATTTCTGTTCAAAATGACTTTTCCCTACATTTTTAAGGGACTAATTTTATTATTTGAAATACTGATGGTACATATTCCTCCAAATTACAGTAGCTGCTAGCCTGTAAAAGTTGACAGTGTCAGCTAATATTTGAACATTATATTTTATACAGTGTTAAAAACGGTGTCCAGTGAATTCTCCAATGCTGTACTTCCAGGTGTCCAGTGCCATGGCAGAGGAGATCTGTTTCCTGTCTGTTCTTGTGGATGAATTCTGCGCTGATTTTAGCCCTGCCCCAAATGCCTTAGCCCTATACAAAACTGTGAGTTTTGTTAAACCCCTTTTAAAAGTTATGTTATTTTAATTAAAGTCCGATTAGAAAAGAATCATGGAGAGTTAACTTTTCAAGCCTGAAACATGTCCCCAAAAACATGAGCTTGGTTAAGCAGTGCACTGGTTGTCACGGTCTGTTCACCGTTCATAACCTCCTGTCTAGAGAGTTACCTGAGTGACAGCTTGTCTGTGTGATCAGCATAACAGGATTGAGGAGCTGGTGTCTTAACATCCTGCTGTGCACAGGGAAAGGTTACTTAAGACTAGACACATTGTTCTTTCATCATGAGACAGCTCTTTACAGTCGTGTGAACATCTTCAAATTCTGTTAAGAGACACACAAAAGGTACATTTATTTCAATCATGACAACTCAGATAGTTTTGGTATGTTATGAATATGAAAATGTTAGAGTATTTAGTCTTGGACCAGATCTGCTACACAGCTACAGCAGAGATCAATGCAAAGAGATAAACTTGCTACTGCTAGATACATAGACATGCTGCTGTGAGTATGTAAGATCTGCTGATGATGCATAAATAGACTTACATGAATCCCATAGCAGATCTAGGCAGGTGGAGCTGGGGAGGTGGAGGGTTCCCTTCTTCTGCAGAACTAGCTTACAGCAAACAATAAATCAGACTGTTTCAATGTTAAGCATAGCATCAGCTACATGAGGTTTTTAAAATCTTGAAATCTGGTTGCATTTGAAAATCATGGTGCATCACAAGATATTCTTAAAGTCCAACTGTAGTCACTAATTTAATTCCATGAATCTCCCCTTTGATCACCAAAATGACATATTTAAACGTTTATTTAT
Organism: Hybognathus amarus; assembly: GCA_030378365.1. NCBI lineage: Eukaryota > Metazoa > Chordata > Actinopteri > Cypriniformes > Leuciscidae > Hybognathus > Hybognathus amarus. The sequence continues at coordinate 41,689 of JAQIUQ010000262.1, read as the reverse complement.
TTTTGCCTTAAAATAGCTTGAATGTAACTCACCATTGCCTCATTAGTATATGCGGTTCTATGAAAATGCAAAGTAGCCCCGCCTCCACTTACTCACACTAGCTCAGATATCCACTCGGATTGGTTACAAGGTGGTAGTTTGTGATGTCAGAAACACCAGCAATTTCAAACAGCGTCACTATTTTAAAAGGTCCGTTACTTCCGTCTCCTTGTAGACTTGTTTTTCATTGGCTATAGTACTGACATAATCATAGTCGTAATCATCTCGATTTAAAACCCTAAATATAAAAAATGTTGACATTGTCAGGGCGGCCCTGATGTGTCCCGCGAGCAGATCGGGAAGTTTCAGATTTAACCTGTAAACGCCTCGCATTACCAGATAATCTTTGACGAAGGACCACCAGCCTGCGCCCTCTCAGAGTTTCACGACTGAACTATATATTTAATGCAATATTTGTGAAACACAATAAGACACTTTCATGACACTTATGATTGGGTTGATTTATGAGCGTACATATTTCTGATAAATTATATACAGTAATTTGAAAGCTTTCTGACATTAAATAAAAGTTATATTCTGAGCCATAAACACATTGCAAAAAAAAAAAAAACACCATAAAAGCCTGCCAACTGAGGTCATCTTATCTGACGCAGTCTTGCTAATCACCCATATTTATCTTTTTTTAAGAATATTTAGAAGATACTAAAATTATATATTTTTTTTGTATCCAATAGGCAAATAGGCTATAATCATGTTTGTGTGCATTTTCCAGAAGCTTATGGCCTATGTGGAGGAAAGAATGGCCAAGAATCTGGACCTGCGCTGTTCCAGCACTATAAACGGCTGTGTGATGTCGTCTCAGAGAGACATCATGGGTACAAACTCATGCACAGTTCTCACTTCAGACATAAAGTCTCCAGTAAACAAGCTTTCCCTGGCAAAAGATACTTTAGCATTGACCGCCCTCCCGTCGTTTTCCTCACACCAGACACCCTGCGTCCCCTGCTGCCCCCTGCTGCCCGAGGGCACCTACACCTACCCAACAGGAGGTTCACCATGACCTATGACCTGAACTTCTCAAGCCTCTGTGAAAATTTTGTGGAGGACATCGACTTTCACTTCTCACTGGGTCTTACATCCTTGGTGAATCGTTTCCTAGGGCCAGCTAAAGCCAAACAAGCTTTAAGTCTGCTGAACCAGAACTTGAAAGTAACTTGATTTAATGAAATCTACTGACAAACGTATGATGCGTGTGAACAGGCCTAAAGTGGCGTGATATGCTTTGTGCACAGGTCACCTCTTCCTCTACTCAGACCCAGGATGAGCTGGCTATCTCCATGGCAACAGGACTGGTCTCGTTCGCATCCAGAGCATCGGTGGGCATGTTGGTCACTGCTGGTGTGGTGAGAAAAAACAGATCCAAAGCTTTACATATCAGTAAGCACATCTAAAAAGATTCTAGAGTAAATAGAATATTGTGATGGCATTTTTGGACAGGTGTGGCGTTCTGTGGGATGGAGGGTTATTGTACTCTCTGTGAGTCTCTATGGTTTGCTCTACCTGTATGAAAGGGTCACCTGGACCAACAGCTCAAAAGAAAGGGTCCTGAAGCAGCAGTTTGTGGATTACGCCACTCAAAGACTACAGGCCATCTCACACATCCTCAGCAGTGACTGTGGACAGCAGGTGCAACAGTGAGTGACGGGCTGAACAAATCCTCCACTCACCTATAACACAAAAGATGTTGTTTACAGAATGTTCTGGTTCTTTCCTGTCAAATTACAGTAAATAGGGAAGCCTCAAAAGGCATCCAAATCAAAGTGGTCCATGTTATAAAGTGTTCTGAAGTCAAGGAACAGAATGATATTTAGTGAGGAAAAGAACAATGACGTATTGAAAGTGAACTATTCCTTTAGTTTTATAAACCACACCTGGAGGATTGCAGGCAAGTGTATAATTATAGTGCATAAAAGTGAGAAGAGAAGCAGTCATAGATATCTGGCTAGATGTCTTAAGGCGGAGTTTCTATCGTCATCACCGGCGGCCATCTTGTCACAGGTAAGCTGATGTAAGATGAGTGGTCAACACGAACACAAATACTCTTATTCGTTGAAATCTTGATGGATTTACAAACGGTTTGGTTTCTTACAAACGTTATTAACGAGGCTATAATTATCTTGATGATTATTTATTTACATACTTATTATTCATAAGTATGCTGTGTCATAGCTACATCTCTGCCGTTTATAACAAACTAATCCGTTTGAAAATCAGTAGAAAATTTAGCAAGTTATGGTTATTTATATAACTTGCTCACCATAACTTGCTCAATTTTCTACCGATTTTCAAACGGTTTGGTTTGTTGTAAACGTCAGAGATGTAGCTATGACATACCATACTTACATGCATAGTACATGTACCATTAACACAATGTTAAGAGTGCCTGTGACAAGATGGCCGCTATTTGCAGACGTCGACTCTCCATTGGCCAGTAGCGTGGCACCAGATATTGTAGCCTTTATATAGATATCTATGGGAAGCAGTAGCTAGCAAAATTCCAGTCGTTGAGCCAACTATGGTCGCAAGTTCAACAGCATACACCGTTCAACGAGTCTAGTGTTTCCCGAAATAATCGTTCCAACGAACATTCGCAAACAGTCGCAAAGTTGTGTGGTTTGAACGACAGCTCTCGAGCTGTGGTTAGAGGCATAGTTTTTAGATTGCATCACATTTGGATGTAATAAATTCTTATCTTGAGCAAAATAAGCAAGCTGACATTCAGTACAACCGGTGCCTTTTATTTAAATTTTAGAATATCATACAAATGTAATTTACGTCTTTTAGTTTGTCAAACGATTTAAAGTAGCGTGTTTGAAGAATGCCCATGTGCGAACGTGCTCTACTATGTAAGAACGAGCCAAATATTGAGTAAGGTAATAAAGCAAAATAACTGAGAACAATTAGAATAGTCCTCAGATGACATGTATGTAATTTATATATACTTATATTAAATCTAGCATTAATTGGATCTCAAACAGTTTCATTAAAAGTAGTTATTACTCCACCATGTGCGAGATGCAAAACCAACGTGGTTGAACGATACTTTGCGACAATGGGTTTCGGGAAACAGTCGTGACTAGCTAGTTGATTTCTCCAACGATGAATCGTACTATGGTAGTGAAGCAGCGAACTACATAGTTGTACGGGAAACGCAACCTGATTGGTTACAAGGTAGTTTGTGACGTCAGAAACACCAAGTCGATTTTCAAACCGTGTTTTGAAGACGGTTCACTGCAGTTTTAAGGAGAAAAATACTCAGCAATGGTGTTGACTCTGAATATGAGTTTGCACATGGTTTGTCTTAAATCATATTAAAAACACCACATAGACAAACAACATTAAAAGCTTGATTTTCTCCGCAGGGGGACTATAAGTCCTTGTGAAATCTTGAATGGAATATTCTGGGTTTTGTAAACATTATTCCTAAAGTACAGATGCATGGGAGAAATTTCAGGGGGAAAATGGACGATTTTATGTCTCTTGCCAATAGTTTATTGGATGCTTGAAGTCACTTTCAAGATTCTTTCAAAATATGCGTAGGGACATTTTTTTTTAACCTCACTTGAAATTGCCAATCTCATAGGTTCCCATTGGAATGATTAGGAGTCATCTGAATCAAATCAACGTGTGTGCGGTTTCATAAGTAAGCAAAAAAGTCCATTGTCTATGGTGAATAGTGCTAACGTTGAATGAAGGACTGTCACTTCCAAGCCGTCAAACTGGTGGTCCAGCTTGAACCAAACCATTCCAGATTGGGTGAACTATATTGAAACAACTGGCTTTTGCTTGTGACCACACATTTATTATGCCACAAACACTGTATGAAAGGATAGCAGAAGCCTAAAGCTGAATCTACTGTTTGAATTCCCACTTCAAGCCAAATTAATTCAAAACCAGATACCATACCATTAAGAATTACACTTTCTTACACAAACGTATGGCCTCGCTTCAGAAGGCCTTTATTTAACCCTCGAGGCCGTGTGGAGCACTTTTATGATGGATAGATGCATTTTTATGATGGATAGATGCACCTTTATGATGGATAGATGCACTTATGAACAAAAACAGCAATTCACTGCCATTGTAAAGCTTGGAAGAGCCAGAACATTTTAGTATAACTCCGACTGTATTAGTCTGAAAGAAGAATGTCATATACACCTAGGATGACTTGAGGGTAATCATGGGCTAATTTTAAACTTTGCACTTTGAAGGACATGGGTTTAATAAAAGGTAAATAATATACATCATCTGGCTTTCATCTGGCAATCATGGCAGTGATTTTAAGTGAATATTTCATCTACAAGCCGATGACAGATGAAACAAAGACAACTGCTGACCTGCATACAAACACACCGAGATTTGAAATATTGGTTTATATGATCTTGTCGGATGGATGAGGGTGTGTGGGTGATGTGTGAAGGATATGCTTATCTGGGTTCTTGCAGGGAGATGGTGGCCGTTTTCGCCCGCATGTGCCAACAGGTTGACAAGAGCGAGATGGAGCTTGAAACCAGAATCCGCAGACTGAGCGCCAGGATCCAGCGCCTGGAGAGTGTCCAGAGACGCTCCAAAACCCTCAGGTAGAAGAGTCATGGTGTGCGTGAGAGAGAACGACAGCTCGCTGTAGATAATTACCCTTAATTGGAAGAAAATCTTTCTCAATTGGCAATTCTGTAAGCACAGGAAAGGTGCGGCAGCATCATTAAACAACATTGCATGTTCCGTTTGCAACACTAGAAATTTAAACTGTATTTTATAACTTAAAGATAGTATTTATTAAATACTTAAAATAGTATTCGTCCAGCTTAACATACAAAGATTAAGTCATTTGGAGATTGGAAAACCTTTTTCAAAGGCCACTCCACATCATCCAATATGCATGTTGAGCCCTGTGAAGCAGCAATTTGGACCTTTAACCCATTGGTGCCCATAGAAGTCCACTATATGGAGAAAAATCCTGGAATGTTTTACTCAAAAACATTAAAGGAGTAGTTCACTTTTAAAAAAACTTTTGCTGATAATTTACTCACCTCAATGTCATCCAAGATGCCCATGTCTTTCTTTCTTCAGTCAAAAAGAAATTAAGGTTTTTGATGAAAACATTCCAGGATTTTCTCCATATAATGGACTTCAATAGGAACCATACAGTTCAAGATCCAAATGAGAGTTTCAGTGCAGCTTTAAAGTTATCCATTATATGGAGAAAAATCCTGAAATGTTTTCATCAAAAACCTTAATTTCTTTTCGACTGAAGAAAGAAAGACGTGGACATCTTGGATGACATGTGGGTGATTAAATTACCAAGAAGTTTTAATTCAGAAGTGAACTACTCTTTTAAGTTCCTTGTAAACCTCAGTATATTCTCAAATGCTTAAAAATAGTCAGTTTTATTTGGTAACGGGTACCTTGTTCTCAGTATAACCTGCGAAGAACATTTTAGAATGTGGCTTAAAATTCCAGCAAACACAATAATGTAAATAAACTATAAATGTGATTTTTTAATTAAAAAAATATCAGTAAAATGGTTAAAATGCTGCTTATTACATTAAAGTGCACTTTAATTTGGTGATACAGGGAGCAGGGCTTTATTTACATCAGAGATCTGCCATTGTGCTCATTCATTCACAAGCTAATACCCAGAACAAAACTTTCCCCAACCAGTTTAGCGTTAGTCACCATGACAATAAATGCCTGTAAACACTTTTCTTGCCCTTTAAACCTGTTTTTTTTTTTTTTTTTTTTTTTGTGAGATGGCTCTCCCAACCACTCCTGGTGACAAAAAACTGGTGACACTATTGTTAAAAAAATTACACACTTCTGTTTAAGTGGTCTTAACCATTAATACTGGTCCCGTTTTATTCTCAGGCACAAAGCCACTGATCTGGAGTCACAGCTGGAGTCGTTTTCAGCACAGTATCTGCAGATTCAACATTAACCAAGAGCAGCAAGAAAGGAGTAAGACTGTCCTCCAGTGTTCAGAGCTGGAACAACCCAAAATCTGCTAAATGAAGTTTACAGAGAGTCTACTTTTATTTAATTTCAGTATTTCATACAAGCCTCAGGAAGCCAGATTTCTCACTGACAAAACTCTTATAGCAAGTTAATAACATGCAGACGACCTCCTTGATGAAAAGCCTTTATTGGTTATAAGAACGAATAGTAACAGGTGTCAATGCCACTGCACAAATACAAATAAATTCTGGGTGTTAAAAAAACAAAATAAAAAATCAAAATTAACAATAAAATAAAAAAAGATTCCACAGCAAGTGATCATTGTTTTCTGAACCAACATAAAATAATACAAATCAGTTTTCAATAAAGCAGTTAAAGTGAATTAAGAGGAATGTGTGTTAGAATAAAAAGGCAGTAATGTCTGCTGGTTTTGTCCATGAAATACACACACAGTGAGGGACAGAATCGCAGAACTCAGAATTACTAAAGTGAATTAAAAACTAAATCATTTTGGTCTTCAAATCAAATAGTTACGGCGTATGCAGGACCATCCAGGATCATTTATTTTACACAATGAACAGAATATCCATAAGTAGATCTATCGCTATAAAAAAATACATCAAAACCACTATGAATCACGCGCGTTGCTTTTGGTAAATCACAAATTGTTTTCAGGGTTGGTGAGTCTGTCGTTACTGTGCTTAAAAAGATTGCACTTGGGTTATCGTTGTCGTGTGGGTTTACAAATGGAAACAAACAAACAAAAAAAAGGTTTTGTCTGAAATGTAGCAAGTGAAAAAAGCCATCACCCAACAAACAGTTTTTTAAAGGTGGTGCACTGCTTTAAATGTGTCAACCGACGTTAACACCTTTGAATACAGTAAACATTGCATTACCTCTGATACACTTTCATTTCTGAGAGTTGAAGGCAGGGTGTTCCTGTGTAGTTTTGTGATCATGTGATTGATGTGAACCGCTGCAAGAAGGATCTCAGCCTTCAGGGTTTCAGTGCAGTAATTTCGACGTTTGGCAGTGTAACCACCTCAGCAAAAACAACCGTGGCCTAGTTCCAATTCAGAAAAATGCAGCTTTTGCTCACTTCCTCTAACGACAAGGCCAGCACACTTGGAAAACCAAATATTGTGAGGGAAACCGTTTTCAGAAAATATAAATATTCAAGACTCACGTCATAAGTAATGCACCGAGTCGATGTTTATCCCAGAAGCCGCGCCATTTAAATATGATAGATCTAACACTTTTCACAGTTGGTAATGGCTCACAATGATTCAGTTCTCAAGTTGTAACTTCGGACAAAGCTTTGCACGAGCGCAGGTGAATCAGAAACCGTTCAGGTGTTGTTTGTGAACAGTTGAAGGAGCAAGCTGATTTCTTCAGAGTCAGCAGACTGTGAAGTCGCTAGCATGATGTTTGATCTTATCCATAGGATAAGGCTCAGTAAGCTAGCTGAAATATCCATAGGATAGTATGTAGCTTGCTCCTTACGGTCATGCTCATGTATGGACCGAACTGGGAACTGTCAGGTTGAACTTTTAAATAATCTGAAATGAATGTTCCAGGTTCAATGCAAGTTAAGGTTTAGAGCATTTTAGTCTTCACACACACACACTTGCAATAAAATTAAACGGAAATACAAAACACAAACTAAAATACAACTTCAAAAGTATAACACTTAAATTTAGTCTCATGTTAACAGCGTTTTCAAGTTGTTTTCCAAATTTAACCAATATCAACTCCTGTCATGATTATGTAAAGTCCTCAATGAAGAGGACTTTTATAAAAAGAAAAACAACTACAGGAATGATGATTTAGAAAACTTATTTTCATTTTCTTTATTTTTTCTTACTTTTTTCCAAGAAAAAAAAGATAGGCCAAAATGACACAGACTAGCATTGTTGGGATTGCTTAACTTGTATTGAGACTGGAACATTTCTTCAATTCAATTGAAGGACTAAATGGCTATATTTTGACGAGAGCTTTGGATTTCATATGAATTACGTTGGTTTTAATAAATCATTTTAGGATAATACACTTTTGCCTTCATTGTACAATGCAACGTTCTTCATGGACCTTAACGGTCTAAATGTTGTAAACACTCAAAAAAAAAAAAAAAAAAAACGAGGAACATTGCTTCAACATTTGTTGCGATATCCTTGCATATCATAACTAACTGGATGATTAAACTGAAAATCTCAAAATAATTGCGTTACAAAAATTGAAGGTGAAAAAAGAAACAAATCTATTCAGAATACTAGAATGCCATCTGGTCTTGTAAATGGATTAATTTTGCCTGTATTTTTAATGTATCAAAAAAATAAAGGCCACAACTAAATATCCACATGGAAAATAAATACATATACCATTTCTTATGCTCACTAAGCCAGTCAGTAGATTCATTCATACTGATTGGCACAAATTAAGGTGATTACTGACTGTAAGGTTTTGTTTTACATAAGGGGCTCTATACCTTCAATTCTCACATTTGTAAAAAAATGCACAGTGTAGCTCATGGTCAATGACAGCTTTTCAGCTTTCTTGTGCATAGAATCTAAGCACATTAATTCAAATACATGCAGAAACACCAATGTGTGCTGTTTTGCGTGACTATTTTCTAGTGCAAAAGCATACAGTCCTAGCTCAGTTCCTCATCTAAGAAGGGGAGATGCTCATACGTGTGTGTAGGAAGGCAGACAATGTCAGAGTGGCAGTGACCAAGGCCTCTTGTTAGGTATTAGGTTGCACTTTCCAGCCTGCTAACCAATGGCAAAGTGTGAAAGCATCAAGACCATGCTTGGTGTTTGAATTCAAACAAATGACTAAACCAAACCTCCAGAATGCATCATCATTTACTTCACCTAAACCGTTTCAAACCCAAATAATTATAATTTTTTTTGTGCTCACACGCATTTAAAAGCACCATGAACGAGGCCCAAATGATTTGCACACCAAACTCCATGTCATCTTAAGCTGTACAAGCCGACAAACGGGAACAACAGATCTAGAAACCGTTATTCACTGATAATCACAAAAGCACTAGGTCTTCCTGGAACGGTCATGAATTGCTTTGTGCCGATTCAGTTCTTGAGTTCAACTTTCAACCCACTTGAACTGGATGCAGAGGTTAAATGTAGATAACCAAATTAAATTTCAGTTCGTTTCTTAGTCAGTCTCCTGTACGTCTTCAGAAGACTTAGAATGTAGAGCACAAGTCGTCTGTATCCTGTTTTTGAAGAATAAATGCATCAGTCCCCATTTACTGCCATTGCTTGGAAAACAAAGAACAGCACAGTCTTCTTCTGAGTTTTTCTCATTTTCGACAGAAGAAACAAAGTCATAGAAGAACAACATGATGGTGAGTAAATGACGTCAATTTTCACTTGTGGGTAACTATCCCTTTAACCATAAATGCATCACACATGTCCAGTTGGATCAGTATGGAAAGCAGCAAATCTCAGAGTATATCTAGTGATAGTAAAGACAGAAGGGACAGACAGGCTGATGGTAAGTCCTTCTGTGCAGTCAGTAATACAGTCTAATACCATGAAACATGCCAAACATTTCTGTCAGGCAGAGGATGGCCAACACAAGCTCAGTGACATCAGTGTTGCTCACACAACTACACTCTACCAACCTGAGCCTGAACCATTTATGACAGAACAGGCCAACACTGACGATACTAGCCGAAGCAAACTAAACTTAAGGTCAAAGGTCAAACACTGATGGCCTACAACACTGTGGCAGCATCATCCTTCGGTGTGGCATTGTGTGTGGCAAATAGCACTGTGATTGGGGACAAAGAAAAACAAAAAAATAAAATTTACGCAGGAAAAGAAAACAGGCACAGCTAAGACACCCATCACGAGTATCCACACACCAGAACATCCAAACACTGTCAGAAGTGCATATGTTATACATACAAGCATAAAGAATGGCGGATATATACAACACAGTCTGTTCCGCACCTCTCAGAGCCGAGATGTGAAGCCCGAGAGACAGACAGAGCCAGCGGAGGCTCTTCACTGCTGGTCCTCACCTCTTTCACTGACTGTAGGATCGTGGGATAGTGCGAAGAGAAGAAAACCAGGTCATCTGTAAGGAGGGGAAGGAGAGGGAGGGGTCCTGTGTGGCAGTGGTGCACTAGAGTGACTCTGTGATCAGAAAGAGTGGCTCCCAGAAGTCCCGTCCAGTGAGGTCAGTTCCATATCCTGAGGAAGCTGTCCCAAGAACCGGTGGCCACAGCCATGCCGTCACTGGTCACCCCCAAACAGCTGACCCTGTTGTCATGCCCAGCCAGAACGCCTTCAAACACACAACAGCAGGAATGAATAACAGAAGCATTTTACAGACTTAACCCTGGGTTATCTTTCATTCTAAACTCTGAAATTACAAGTGTGAAACGTTCCTCTACCCAGGGTTAAATGCAAAGCGGGGTTACCACTGATTTTTACCCAGGGTTATGAAACCCTGCTTAGGAGTGATTAACCATTGATTGCAGTGCCAAACACGTACAGTGTGAAAATGCAGTGTTAGACGGTTAGATGCTTAGCAACAGACCCCCAAACGCATGGGACGCTAACCAATAAAGGTCCAACGAACAGGCTCATAAGAAAGGTCAATTCTTTGAACTCTGTCAAAAGCATGGGGGATTGTGCCATAAATATTTGTTATTCATACTTAAAGGAGCAGTTCACTTTTAAAATATAGCTGCGAGCAGCGATTGCGGGCCCAAGCCGGTGGCACCGCAACCCCGGTGCCTAAAGGCACCGGGATGGCGTACCGCCGGCTTTGGCCCTCCATCGCTGCTCGCAGCTATATTTATATATATATATATATATATATATATATATATATATATATATAAAGCCGGTGGCACCGCCACCTTGGTGCTTTAGGGTTATTCTGCACGACGTGCAAAAACGTAACCCCTGCTTTGGAATACATACTAGTATGTATTCCACAATTGGAATACATACTAACATACTAGTCAGAACTGAATAGTTGATATCTGAATGACAGATCACCATAGAAGTCACTGGAAAAAATGTGACTAGTAACAAAAGAATAGTTACTAGTCACCATTGAAATAAGTACTAGTGTCTAATGAATAAGTACTAGTATCTATTTAATAGGTACTAGCATCTAATGAATAAGTACTAGTAACTAATTAATAAGCATTGGTATGTAATGAATAAGGACTAGCATCTAATGAATAAGTACTAGTATCTAATAAATAAGGACTAGTGTCTAATGAATAAGTACTAGTATCTTTAAAAAGGTACTAGTACCTAAAGAATAAACACTAGTATCTAAAGAAAAGGCACTAGTATCTAAAGAATAAGCACTAGTAGCTAATGAATAAGTACTAGTACTTAATGGAATAGATACTAGTATCTAAAAAATAAGTACTAGTAGCATGAAAATAGAGACTAGTAGGTTAAAATGATTAAATGTTAAAACGGCTTGCCATACTCTATCTGTCGTTTCGAACTAGTCACAATTACGTTACAGATATCTTAAATGATAATACAAACTATCCAAAATGTAATTACGACTAGAAAGACGTTGTTGATATCTACAATGTTAATTACGAATAGTCAAACTTAGCTTTTAAATGTTAAAAGGGCTTGCCATACAGAAGTGTAGGCTCAGAGAGACACTCAACATTTTCAAACCAAAATATCTGACTTTCTGTGGGTCCTAGCTCATGAGTGTAAATTAGAAAGTTGTCCGGCTTGAGGAGAATATATGAATATATGAAACGATGAGATCAACATGTGTACTGAGTTTCATATTATTACATGCAAGCGTGTTTGATTTATGGACCAAGTTTTTGGACCCCATTCCAGGGGGCGCTGTCTAGCCCCCTTGCCACACCCGGGTACCATCTTCCCGGCTCTGATGGCTGTGGGATCTGACCTGTGTGCAAAGTTTCAAGAGTTTTCAAACCCATTAAGGGCCCCAAAAGCCGCTAAGAGACTCAAAATCATCAAAAAAAAGGAATGTTAAAGTTTGATGCGTTGCTATGGCAACATTATCTTAGATATTGAATAATGCTTTCACAGCTCTTCATCTGGCGTGTGTTTACATTATACAGATGAAGTTTGAAGCAAATCGGGTAAAAGTAAGAGTGTGATTTCAAAGCATTTTGCAAGTGAAACACTTTCTGCTGCCAGTTGGTGGCGCTATATATTTGACTCACAATAGTCACATCCATGTGATCGGCCTCTTACAACGAACACACTGCTGAAGTTTCATCAAGATCAGTTAATGTATGCAGAAGTTTTAACACACTTCCTTTTTGATTTATGGACCAAGTTAATTTAATTAATACCCTTATTATATAAAACTATTGTCAATGCACTACAATTAAACAGGTTATATGTCTTTACTTATAAAAAAATAAAAACAAAAACTTATTTAAAAAATACCAGGCTTAAGAAATGTATTTACTTTAGCAGGCCAGACACACAGTGAAATTATTAAGCCCCCTCCCCCTACACACACACACAGAGACTGTGTGTCAAAAGACTCAATCACACACACACACAGACTGTGTGACAGGCCTAGGCTCAGAAAGAGCATGATCATATTCAAACTACAATATCTGACTTTCTGTGGGTTTGAGCTTATTTTTGTTAATTAGAAAGTTGTTTGGCTTGAATAGAACAATATACACGGCAAGTTTTGTAACTGTCAGTAAAACTAACCAAGTTATAACACACTTTATGTGTCCTTTTTTAGTCAAAAAAATCCGCCACGGCCAAACCGTTCGAGATATCAAAAATCCGTCCGGAATATAGCATCCTCAATGTCTTGACTTCATGCACACCGAGTTTGGTGGTGATTGGTAACAGCATGGGTTGTAATTTGATGTTTTTCTAGGACAATTATTTAAAAAAAAAAAAACATAATTCCCGACTTCCGTTTGAACTGTCGTAAAACTTAGAGCACGAAAGTTGTTTGGCCTGATGTGATCTATGAGTGTACCGAGTTTCATATTAATCCATGCACGTGTGTTTGATTTATGGACAAATGTTCGAATCCCTAAAAGAATGCATCCTAAAAGAATGGTAAAGTTTGATGCGTCGCCACGGCAACAGTTTCAAAGATATCAAGAATCCATTCATAGGTCTTCATCTGCCGTGTATGTACATTATACAGATGAAGTTTGAAGCAAATCGGGTAAAAATAAGAGGGTGATTTCAAAGCATTTTGAAAGTGACACACTTCCTGCTGCCAGTTGGTGGCGCTATAACTTTGACTCACAATAGTCACATCCATGTGATCGTCCTCTTACAGCGAACGCACTGCTGAAGTTTCATCCAGATCAGTTAATGTATGCTGAAGTTATGACACACTTCCTGTTTCACGTTTCTCGCCATAGTTTCGTTTCCTCGCCACGGCCAAACCGTTCGAGATATCAAAAATCCCCACACAAACTTTCATCCTCAATGTCTTGACTTCTAGCTGACCGAGTTTCGTCGAATTTGGATCAGAGCTCTAGGAGGAGTATTTAAAAGTTCATTGCGTGTGTTTTACAAAAAAACCTCAATAGCCGACTTCCTGTTGGGCTGGGGTAAAAAGCAAGAACGCGAGGTATAGATGAAATTCTGCTATCGACATGTGTACCGAGTTTCATATTATTACATGCAAGTGTGTGTGAGTTATGGACCAGGTGTTTGGACCCCATTCCAGGGGGCGCTGACGAGCCGCCCTGCCACGCCCGGGTACCAGCTTCAGCCCGGCTCTGATGGCCGCGGGTTCTGACCCGTGTGCAAAGTTTCAAGAGTTTTCGAGCATGTTAAGGGCCCCAAAAGTGCCCGAATAGTCGCTAAAAAAGAAAAAAAAAAAAAAAAAAAAAAAAAAAAAAAATAATCGGAAGGAAAACAATAGGGCTCTGCGCCCTTTCAGGGCTTGGGCCCTAAGTAATAATCGGAAGGAAAACAATAGGGCTCTGCGCCCTTTCAGGGCTTGGGCCCTAATTATTAAGCCCCCTCCCCCTACACACACACACAGAGACTGTGTGTCAAAAGATTCAATCACACACACACACACGACTGTGTGACAGGCCTGAGGCTCAGAAAGAGCATGATCATATTCAAACTACAATATCTGACTTTCTGTGGGTTTGAGCTTATTATTGTTAATTAGAAAGTTGTTTGGCTTGAATAGAACAATATACACGGCAAGTTTTGTAACTGTCAGTAAAACTAACCAAGTTATAACACACTTTATGTGTCCTTTTTTAGTCAAAAAAATCCGCCACGGCCAAACCGTTCAGAGATATCAGAAATCCGTACGGAATATAGCATCCTCAATGTCTTGACTTCATGCACACCGAGTTTGGTGGTGATTGGTAACAGCATGGGGTTGTAATTTGATGTTTTTCTAGGACAATTATTTTAAAAAAAAAACATAATTCCCAACTTCCGTTTGAACTGTCGTAAAACTTAGAGCACGAAAGTTGTTTGGCCTGATGTGATCTATGAGTGTACCGAGTTTCATATTAATCCATGCACGTGTGTTTGATTTATGGACAAATGTTCGAATCCCTAAAAGAATGCATCCTAAAAGAATGGTAAAGTTTGATGCGTCGCCACGGCAACAGTTTCAAAGATATCAAGAATCCATTCATAGGTCTTCATCTGCCGTGTATGTACATTATACAGATGAAGTTTGAAGCAAATCGAGGTAAAAATAAGAGGGTGATTTCAAAGCATTTTGAAAGTGACACACTTCCTGCTGCCAGTTGGTGGCGCTATAACTTTGACTCACAATAGTCACATCCATGTGATCGTCCTCTTACAGCGAACGCACTGCTGAAGTTTCATCCAGATCAGTTAATGTATGCTGAAGTTATGACACACTTCCTGTTTCACGTTTCTCGCCATAGTTTCGTTTCCTCGCCACGGCCAAACCGTTCGAGATATCAGAAATCCCCACACAAACTTTCATCCTCAATGTCTTGACTTCTAGCTGACCGAGTTTCGTCGAATTTGGATCAGAGCTCTCAGGAGGAGTATTTAAAAGTTCATTGCGTGTGTTTTACAAAAAAACCTCAATAGCCGACTTCCTGTTGGGCTGGGGTAAAAAGCAAGAGCGCGAGGTATAGATGAAATTCTGCTATCGACATGTGTACCGAGTTTCATATTATTACATGCAAGTGTGTTTGAGTTATGGACCAGGTGTTCGGACCCCATTCCAGGGGCGCTGACGAGCCGCCCTGCCACGCCCGGGTACCAGCTTCAGCCCGGCTCTGATGGCCGCGGGTTCTGACCCGTGTGCAAAGTTTCAAGAGTTTTCGAGCATGTTAAGGGCCCCAAAAGTGCCCGAATAGTCGCTGAAAAAAAAAAAAAAAAAAAAAAAAAAAAAATAATCGGAAGGAAAACAATAGGGCTCTGCGCCCTTTCAGGCTTGGGCCCTAAAAAAAACTTTTGCTGATAATTTAATCACCCATGTCATCCAAGATGTCCATGTCATTCTTTCTTCATTCGAAAAGAAATTAAGGTTTTTGATGAAAACATTCCAGGATTTTTTCTTATAATGGACTTCAATGGGAACTAAAACGGTTCAAGGCCCAAAAGAGGGTTCAAAGGGCTTTAAACAATTCCAGACGATGAATAAGGGTCTTATCAAGCGAAACGATGGCTCATTTAAAAAAAAAAAGTTTTATAAGCTCAAATGCTCGCCTTGCTCTGTTCTGTGATGCGCGTTCGTGACTCCCCTGTTCGAACTCGTTTCTCAAAATGAACGAATCTTTTTTGTAACATTTGGTTTATTCAACGAACGAAATGAACAAGCTGACTTGGGAAAGATTCGTTCATTTGGATAAACAAGTTCGAAATGCGAGAGTCACGAATGCGCATCACACCCTAACCCTAACAGAGCAAGCGACCATTTGAGCTTATAAAACTTTAACTTAGTTTAGTCTTTTTTTTAAATGAGCGATCGTTTCACTTGATAAGACCCTTATTCTTTGTCTGGAATTGTTTTAAAGCTGCACCGAAACTCATTTCTGATCTTGAACCATTTGGTTCCCATTGGAGTCCATTATATGGAGAAAAATCCTGGAATGTTTTCATCAAAAACCTTAATTTCTTTTTGACTGAAGAAAGAAAGACATGGACATCTTGGATGACATGGCGGTGAGTAAATTATCAGCAAAAGTTTTTTTTTTAAAGTGAACTACTCTTTTAAATGTTTTAGCTGTATGTAAAGTTTCAGATTACACTTTGTTGTAAAAGTAGTTATGTTTCAAGTCTCCATCAGAGTGATTAGTTTTCTCTTTAGTGAACTTTGTATGTACCCAATGTGTTTGAGTAACTCTTACAACCTCTTGAAATGCAAAAAAAAAAATACAACTTAAAGCTGCAATACCTAAGATTGGCATGTCGCTAGAGGGCGCTACATTCAAAACAACAACAACGGCTTTGCTTGATGACGGACGTGGAGGAACGCGGAATGATGGGAACTGTTGTTTTCAACTCCACCGTGGATAAATCAGTCAGACGGGAATCGAAAATTAGTTGTCATGGATGAGGTAAAGTTCGATTTCTATAAATGTTGCATTTAATGACATACTTGTTTTTCATTAAACTGAAATAGCCACAAGAAAAGTCAGGTTTAAAAGTAAATTAGTTATCACAGATGTTACTGTATGAGTCACTGGACGAAGCTATGGTGAAGAGGGTTTGAAGTCAAATCGTTGCTAATGTATCCTGACTTCGCCCTATGCTGCAATATGCATTTAGTTTTGCATTCATTTACAGAAATCAGCTGCTTGAATGACAATTACTGATGTTATTAGATTTTTCAGGTGATATTCTCAATTCATTCAGTTAACGGATGTTCTGAGGTAAAATTTTCAGACTGCAGACTCAGCAACGATTGTATTTAATTGTACAGTACAATCATAACATAGAACAGACATATCTTCCTTTCATGTCATTAAACATAACAATATTGCTGGCCATATACTGATGAGAAAGTGCGCGTCCGGTGTGCGATACTGGACTTTGTCCTAGACGTGGCACGGCTCTTCTCGTCCGGTGTGCGACCCCCTTTACAGCCAACAGTTCACATTCCGAGAATTATTGAAAAGAATAATGCACCAGAATGTGCACCATTCCGTGACAAATGCGGGAAACAAGCTGACGTTTGTTGCTTGATAGACGCAAACGCACAACTACAACTTCCGCATTTATCCAGGACTACACGTAGTACGAGCGGAAACCGAGGTAACGCGGATTCGACGCGATTGACTGGCGACTCCCAGCTCACCCCTGCTCACACGCCCCGTTTCTTTGGTTAAAATCGAATCGGTTACCTAGACGTAACCTTCGGTTCTCTCTAGATGAGGGAACGAGTATTGCGTAAACTAGCTTACGCTACGGGAAAGATTCTTCTTTGCCGAACAATTGAAGCCAAAATTTTTTATAATTTGTAATCATTGTCAATGCACTTCTCAGGTGCAGGACCTAGAGCGGGCTAACTAGCAGGCTCATTGGTTCGTTCCTGGGAAGTGCTCAAACTCGATCGGAGAACGGCGCTGAACCCGCGCCCAATGAGCGGACGACGCTCGCTTGTTACGTCAAAGCCCGCCGAAAGGGGCGTGGCTTGAGTGTATGTAAGCGCTCTCCGTGGGTTGGAACAACGATTTATAGTGATGAAGCGAATCGCTGTTAGAGCGGGCACGGCCGGGAACGCAATACTCGTTCCCTCATCTGAGAGAGACCCAAGGTTACGTTCAGGTAACCGATTCGTTCTCTTGCGAGAGGTCTCTCGTATTGCGTAAGCTAGCTTACGCTCCGGGAACCCCTGGTCAACGCCGTGCCCGGTCAGTCACCACAAGCATCCCCGGGAGGGTGGAGGGAGCAATAGTGCAGAAATAATAATAAAGGGCAGAAGCCGTTCATATGAGAATATGAGGCCTAAAGAGGCGGCCGGCATAGCGGGCTATAGTATAGGAAGTTTCCATAGAATGGAGGGGGAAGATCGAAGGGGCTAGCCGGTTGAAGGATTCCCCATAAAGCGTGGCTAAACGCTGCGGCGGGTTAGGCCGCTGAGTAATTTAGCCTGTAAGGCCGGTACTTCCAAGTTATAGAATGCTGATGAAAGGTGGACGGGAAAGCCCAGCCCGCGGCCACACAGATGTCAGTGAATGGAAATACCACAGGACCAAGCCCACGAGGAGGCCATGCCTCGAGTGGAGTGAGCCCTGACGCCGAGCGGGCAAGGCAGATTTTTAGCCGCATAGGCGGAGGCGGATCACGTCTACTATCCATCTGGATAGTGTTTGTTTAGAAGCGGCCAAGCCTTTTGTGCGTCCCAAACGCCACAAACAGATGCTCAGAACGTCTGAACGTGGCAGCGCGCGTGTAATGTACCGCTCTCAGCGCCCGGACCGGGCAGAGGAGGTTGGCATTGGGCTCGCTACTCAGAGGTGGGCAGAGCCGATAAGGATATCACCTGTGCTCTAAATGGGGTGCCATTCGCCTTAGGCACATATCGCGTGTCTGGGTTTGAGAATGACTACGGAGTCGTTCAGGCCAAACTTCGAGAACACGGCGCGTTCGAAGAGAGCGCTGTGAATGTCGCCCACTCGTTTAACTGAGGCAAGAGCGATCAGAAAAACGGCTTTTAGGGAGAGATATTGAGGTCAATAGACTCGAGACGGTTCGAAAGGGGGCTTTCAAGGCCTCGAGGACTATTCGAAAGGTCCCAAACCGGCACCGGAGGGGGGCGAGGGGGTTCATCCTCCTGGCTCCCCTGAGGAAGCGGGGATAACCAGCTCGTCTTTGCCAATAGACTGGGGCGCGTCGAGGAACCAAGCGAAGGCCGCGACGGCTGCCACATAAACCTTCAGGGTGGATGGGGTTCTGCCCTTGTCCAGCATATCTTGAAGGAAGGAAAGCAAAGAAGAGACCTCACACTTAAGCGGGTCCAAATTCTTTTCGGTGCACCATTTTGAAAACACAGACCATTTAGCCGCATAGAGCTTTCTGGTAGATGCCGCTCTAGCGTGTTCTGATCGTGTTCAAGACTCCCTCTGGCAAATCAACGTGTAATCATTGGTCACCCATACATGAAGCGCCCAGCGCTGCGGGTGGGGATGCCAGATTGTGCCGCGGGCTTGAGAGAGGAGATCTGCTCTGACCGGGATGGGCCACGGGGCTGTCTGAGACAGCTGTGTGAGCTCCGGGTACCAAATCTGATTCTCCCAACGCGGGGCTATGAGGAGCACCGGGTGGCGAAATTCCCTGATTCTCTGAATGACCTGCGGTAGCAGGGAGATGGGAGGGAAGGCATAGAGCGGGCGGTATGGCCATTCTCAGCGCTAACGCGTCCTCGTTCTTCGAGAAGAATATCGGACAGTGCGAGTTCTCTTCTGTCGCAAAGAGATCTATCTCCGCTCTGCCAAAGAGGCGCCACAGTGACTGGACTGTAAGAGGGTTCAGGAACCATTCTCCTGGAGAGAGAAGGATTTCTGGATAGAATGTCTGGACCGTCGTTTCAGGTGTCCCGGGACATGCGTCGCTCTGAGCGAGAGCAGATGACTCTGGGACCAAACTCAGAATGCGGCGTGTCAGCAGGAAGAGATTCCTGGATCTGACCGCCTGACGGTTGATGTAGGATACCACTGTCATGTTGTCTGAACGAATCAGGACGTGGTGACCCTGGATGCGCGGGAGGAACTGCAACAGTGCATACTTGACCGCGAGCATCTTAAGAACAGTTTATGTGAAATGGGGTCTCCGATCCGACCATTGGCCAGAGGCCGGTGAGCCTCGCAGACCGCACCCCAGCCTGTGTTGGATGCGTCTGTCGAGAGTTACCTTCCGGAGAGAGAAGGTCCCCATCGTGATGCCCCGTTGAAACCAATCGGTCCACCGTCCAAGGCTGTAGTGCAGAAATGCATGCCTGAGTGACTCTGATTAGCTGGCGGCCCGTGGTCCACTCGCGGCGGGGTACACGGGTCTTTAGCCAGAATTGGAGGGGGCGCATATGTAAAAGACCTAGCTGTAGTGCGGCTGCAGCTGAGGCCATGTGACCCAGCATTCTCTGAAAGGTTTTCACCGGAACGCGGGTATTCATCTGGAACGAAGCGGCTAAACGCTGCAAGCGGCGTGTGCGCTGAGCGGATAAGCGTGCTTCATAGTGGTAGAGTCCAGGTCTATCCCCAGAAAAGAGATAGTTTGACTGGGCTGGAGAACGCTCTTTGTCCAGTTGACAGAGAGGCCCAGCGCTTCCAGATGAGCGAGAAGAGCTGTACGGTGCGACAGAAGCTCTGTTTTGGAACGTGCTAGTATCAGCCAATCGTCCAAATAATTCAAAATGCGCATCCCCTGGGTTCGAAGGGGGCGAGCGCCGCGTCCATACATTTCGTGAACGTGCGTGGCGCTCAGGGAAAGGCCGAGACGGAAGAACGCGTATCTGATAAACCTGGCCCTCGAAGGCGAAGCGTAAAAACTGCCTGTGACAGGGTGTATTTGAATCTGAAAATAAGCGTCTTTCAGATCTCAGGGAGATGAACCAATCCCCCTGGCGCACATGTGCGAGGAGTTTCCTGACCGTCAGCATTCTGAATGATCTCGTCATGAGAGCTTTGTTCAGAAATCTGAGGTCTAGAATCGGCCTGAGGCCGCCGTCTTTCTGGGGACCAGAAAATAACGGCCGTAAAACCCCGGCTCGGTTATGGGTGGAGGGACTCTCTCTATCGCACCTTTTGTTAACAGTTTCGATATTTCTGTGCGGAGCGTGCTCGCGGCAGCTGGGCTGACCACAGAAAGGGGCCGGGCGCGGGAACACGGGCGGGCGGCGGCGAAACTGTAACTGGTAGCCGTCTTTTATTATGCTTAGTACCCACGGGCATATGCCGGGAATGGCTTCCCACGCTTTGAAGCATATTGCTAGAGGCTGAATGGCCGTGCCGTCCCGGTTGCTGCATGTAACGGGCTGGACACTGTGTGTGTGCTCGTGTAAACTGTGTGTGGCAACGGGATTTGCACTCAGAGAGGAGCTTATGGGCCGTGATACAGAGCGAGCAGAGGGGGGACACGCGCTGCTTGAGGGCGTGCTTATACTTTCTGCTACTCGAGCGGACGGAGGCCGCTGAGTGGGAGTGAACTCTGTGGGGGCACGGGAGAAAGTGTGAGTGAACACGTGCTTGTGGTCACATTTTTTACACTTGAGGCTTTTATGCTCTTTATGTGAACTCTCTGGGTAGCCGTGAAAACGGCTGTTTGTCGCTCGCAAGCGGGTCGAGTCACCGGCTTGTTCTCGGCGAGATTCGCTGCTGCAGTCGGCGAAGGTTCGGGGACTAACAGAGGGTGAAACTTTGACGGCGGTCCGGCCGGGCGGAAGGAAGCCGTCTTTTCCCCAGAAGTGCTAGGCGGACTTCTGCTGATCAGGCTTCAGCGTGACCTTGGGGCGGGGCGCTGGGGAGCCTGTCTGCGTCGGCTGTCGGAGCGAGAGCGAGGGCGAGGGCGGCCGCTCTGCCTGTGCTGGGGATGGGCCTGAGCTTGCTGCGGCGGCGTCGTTGAGGCGTTCTGGCAGGGGGCTCACGAGAGCGGCCTGCAGAAGTGTTACCGCGGCGAGGCAGGAACAAATTCATGGCCTGGGTGGCTTTCTGAACCTCAGAAAAGCGTTCTACGATGCCCGTGACGGCAGATCCGGAAGAGGCCAGAGGGTGAGACGGGCGCGTTGAGGGAGACAGCGCGCTCAGCTTCGCTCATGTCCGTGAGCGTGAGCCACAAGTGTTTCTCGGCGACACAAAGGATGGCCATGCATCTTCCCAGCGCTTGAGCGGCAGCTTTGGTGGCGCGAAGGGAGAGGTCCGTAGCGCATCTTAAGTCGTTGAGCGCACGGCCGTTGATTTCTCTCTCGTTCTGCGCTATGTCACTCAACAGGTCGGATTGCAGCACCTGGAGAACCGACATGGAGTGCAGCGCTGCAGCGGCCTGGCCAGCGGCTGCATAGGCGCGGGTGTGGAAGGTAGAGGACGCTCTGCAAGCTTTAGAAGGAAGCTTAGGGGAGGATCGCCATCCAGCGGAGGGCGAGCACAAGTGAGCGGCGACCAGATCTTCGACGGGTGGCATCGCTGTATAGCCCTTCTCGGTGGCTCCGTCCACCGAGCGCAGCGAGGCGGAGACATCAGAGCGGGTCCGAGCCGAGAGAGGAGCTTTCCACGATTTCAGTGAGCTCGGCGTGGAGCTCAGGCAGGAAAGG
The DNA here is from genome assembly GCA_030378365.1 of Hybognathus amarus. Lineage (NCBI taxonomy): Eukaryota > Metazoa > Chordata > Actinopteri > Cypriniformes > Leuciscidae > Hybognathus > Hybognathus amarus. The sequence goes on along the minus strand of JAQIUQ010000262.1, from coordinate 19,432 downwards.
AGCGGACCGGGTGCCAGCGGGGCGGGGCGCCGGTGCAGGTACTTTCCATCCATCCGGTTCGGTGGTAACTCAGGTGGTGGTGACCAGTCGAGGCCCAGACGCTCGACGCAAGAGTCAGGAGGCGCATTAGGTCCTCTTCGGATGCCGGAGCGGGCCCCCGCGGAGCATGACGCCGAAGAGCCCAGTGAAGACCATTCGTCGCTGTTAGAAGCGTGCCACGAGAGGCGACTCTTTCTCTTCCTCAGAGTCGAGGGACGCTGCAGAGCGGCCACTCGGCGGCAATGGGGGGTCCAGCTCGGGTGGAGAGAGAGAGTGGTCGGGGGCGGCGGCTGCAGCCCACACACAGCCATCGCAGGTTCCGGCGGCCTCTGAGAGCGGCGCTTCTTCTTCCGCGGAGAAGTCAGAGGCGGCGGCGGCTTGGGCGGATTTAACAGTGAGGAGTCTTGCCCGCAGGGAAGACATTTGTCAGCGCCTCGCAGAGAGAGCATCCTCCATCGGCGAGGGCGAGTTCCGCATGTTCAAGCCCGAGACAGAGAGGGCAGATGAGGTGGCGGTCTCCGTCTTCGAGCGGTGCGCAGCATGAGCCGCAGGAAATGCGAGACATCTTTAAAAAGACGCTCACGCTCTTTTGTGATGGAGCAAGTGGAAGTCGTCGGACGGCGCTAGCTCGCTGAGGCGGCTGAAGGTGGCAGGGGCCGGCTTCTTCAGGCTTCTTGCTTGCTAGAAGGTGCCTTGTCACGACGACGGCTTCAGTCTTGCAACGGCAGGCGATTAGATCGCTGAATCAAAATGAATCGTTGTTCCAACCCACGGAGAGCGCTTATATACACTCAAGCCACGCCCCTTTCGGCGGGCTTTGACGTAATAAGTGAGCGTCGTCCGCTCATTGGGCGCGGGTTCAGCGCCGCTCTCCGATTGGTTTGATCACTTCCCAGGAACGAACCAATGAGCCTGCTAGTTAGCCCGCTCTAGGTTCTGCACCTGAGAAGTGCGTTGACAATGATTACAAATTATAAATATTTTTGGCTTCAATTGTTCGGCAAAGAAGAATCTTTCCTGTAGCGTAAGCTAGCTTACGCAATACGAGAGAACCTCTCGTAAGAGAGACTCAATTTCTCGCGATTTAAACATTGCTTGAAATATTTGGAATACTGTAAGTTATCATCTTAACTAAATATATAACACTGGCCTTGTGATTTTGGGATATTTTAATGCAAAAATCTTAGGTATTCCACCTTTAAAAATGCAAGTTTATTGAACTACCACAAGTAAAAAACATTTCAGTTTAGAGAAATTATATAATGTTGAAAAACTACTAAAAATTCAAACAGTCCATTAAACAATGCTGCTGCTATTCGAACCGAATAGGAAATTCACTCCAACATTCTTGGAAATAATAGTTGTATATTGTCCCAATAAGGCGGCAACCATTTAATAATGTTAATAAATATAATAATTTACACTGTTATATTGCATCTTTTTAATCTACAATACTGAGGTGTAAATAGTATTGGCCACTATTATTTATAAGTATACATAGAATCTACCAACTACTTTAATATAGTGTAAATAGAATGTATTGCTATTGTCATCTAGTGTGAAAAGCATCCATTTACAAATAGCAGCTGCTTTTTATTTTTTGCTCGTTCGTTACAGTAAATCTGCCTATATTTCTCACTTTGTGGGAAATAATCCTTTCTTGCAACAAACAATCTTTCCTCACTACTGTTACATAACCATTGTAGAACAAAAAGTACTGTAAATAGTGTCATGAAAACTGCACGCTTATGTATGTAACAGTAAAGTGGTGGGGAATGTTTTTTTACAGTTAACTAAAGTAAATATTTTACAGATAATATCGTCATAATTTCTTTGCATTTTAATACAATGACAATATAAAAATAGATTTAATTTTGAAACCTGGTCTCTATAATTGACGTTTTATACACTAGCTGCAGATAAATATTCTAGGAAGGTCCCTCGCTTGAGGATCATCATAATGCAAGCATCTAGTTTATTAGGGCCCGAGCACAGATGGTGCGAGCTCAAGTTTTCTGCTTTCGCATCAAGGTATTAAGTCATCTCCTGGAATATCTGAAGACCAATAAAGACAGTTTCTCCTCTAATATCACTACCTCATTCTCATAAGAGATTCTTTAAAGGGTACATATCATGCTTTTAAATCATTAATTTTTACTTATAAATCATACATTTGAAGTCTATATAAAGCATAACTGCAATGCTTGGGTCTGAATTCCTCATTATTATAGCTCCACAGGCCCCTTTTCTACCCCTTTTCTGATGCGTTTCTGTGAGCAAGTCGTTTTAATGCGGCCCCTTTAAATAAAAAGGCGTACGTCTTACCCCGCCTACTCTCCAGGTCGCTGAGTTCACGGTGAGCTCAACTCTCCGCGTTTGGCCATTATTGTAGTTTGATAAGAGATACAGCTTCAAAGAACATTTTTATTCACACGTTAACAAAATGTCAACAACGGAAGACTTGTCCACCAAGCCTTACATATTCGAGCCAGAGCGAGCGATTTGAAAAGATGACGATCGACGAACCTGCAGAGTCTTCATATGGAGGCAGGTATGTAAGTTAACTATGTATTGTTATTAGTGAAAGTTCGACTATTTCTCTTGTTAAAACAAGCACACTGACAAGATAAATGACTGCGGTCTGATCTTACCACTAAAAATCTGTATTGATAATAAAATGATAACTTGCGTTTAGAAAGCATCAGGAAACACAGCAGCTAAATGATAGAAGGAATTTTCCTGATCGGCAAACCCTTCTGTATGCTGGCTGAGGTTGTTGAAGTGGGGATCCTTGAAGTGCTTCAGGTCACTACATCCAACAACCGAACATTTTGACTAGCCCTCTCGTAACTTCTGCATCATTGAGCTTGGACTACAAAATCGGAGCGAGATATAATAATGGCGGATTGCTCGAAGGGTTGGACCGGTAGTCAATGTCCTTATTTGTCAGTACTTGCTCAAAAAACGTCATAGACAACAGAAAAATCTGAACAGGTTGAAAAATATGACCAAAACAGAATATAAAGATATAAACGAAGCACCTGAAGAGAATAATTTCATCTTTTCTGTACTTATAAACACTCCAAATCGACAACAAAATGCATTTAAGGGCTAAAAAAAGTGGATTTTGTCCATCTGTCTGAGATGAGACCACTTGACTTTTTTTCTACTGTGCTTTAAACATACCTGCAAACTCCTCAGCGAAAAAAAGGTGACAGTGGGCCAGGGGCGGGCATATATAAGCCATTTTTATAAATGTCTTAAGCCTTGTATGTTTTAAATACGTTTTATTAATAAAGGCATAAAACCAGTTTATTTATAGTGCACTGATAGTAGTTTCATATAATTAGTTCATTAATTAAACTAATAAAAAGACAAAAAGATTTTGAGATATGTTTGGTAATTTTACCTGAATTTATTTAAAGTTAATTTGCTATATTTCAGATCAATATATTTGTTTTCCTTCATTTTAATTAACCCTAACTGTATTCTCATCAGAATTATCAATAATTCCATATAAAATAATACTACAGACACTTGAAAATAAACAGATTAGTGCACTGTTTTGAGGACAAGAAAACCAATGTAACTCTGTAACGGCCACTTAGTGTTCAGTAGTGTTCATGACATGTTGATATGCCTTTAAGATGACTTCTTCCATGGCGTTCGTTATTGTACGCGTGATGTTATGTGAGCGCGCCGCGCGCACGCTCTCAGTGAGAGAATGCTTGCGCAAAGAGGAAGATGACGATCTATCGCGGGTTGTTTTATAATGCGTTTACTCCCACTTTGATTTGTAGCGTTTTACAGAGTGTTTTCTTCAACCTGTTAACAACCGCGCTTTCGACATGTATGTGAACAGTGTGCTTAACTGAAAGAAAGCAACTATAAAAGGACTCGTGGAACTACCTGTTCGTTTGCACTGTCTTTCCTATTCTTCATCTGGGCAGACGTTACAACACACGGACTGTTTCAAACAGGGGTTGGATACATATGTTTTGCTCTTAAAACTGTGTTTTAATGCAAGTATAGGCCTACACAAATATAAGTAAACACTCTGCAGACTGAACGTTGTCCTGTATGAACAAAATGACGGTTGTTTTTATGTCTCCACTGTTCGATCGCGCCCTTGTCTCTGCGCACCTAACCCCCCCTCCACCCCCAAATAAAAAACTCTCTGGTTCTACGTGATTCACGTAAATGACCCAATTGACCAAGAAAACGGCGATTTTCGCGAAAAGCGACAAGTTTGCAGGTATGTTTAAAGCAGAATAGCTTCACTGAGAACTCAAACAGGTCCCACAGATTTTGTGATCTGGAAACACTGTCAATGAGTTTTTCCCCCGTGTGGTCAAAGGGTTGTGTGAAGTACTGACCTGCACGCTCTCCTTTAGCGTGTCCCACACATTGCAGTTGAAGTCATCGTAGCCAGCGAGCAGCAGACGGCCACTCTTGGAGAAGGCCACGGAGGTGATGCCGCAGATAATGTTGTCATGCGAATACATCATGAGTTCCTGGTCCGCACGAAGGTCAAACAAACGACAAGTCGCGTCGTCCGAGCCCGTGGTGAATGCATTACCGTTTGGAAAGAACTGAAAATAAAAATGAGCACTATTAAAACAGAATGATGTGAACATTAGCACAATTTTGAACAAGTATTATAAAAGTGTTGCAGAGGCTCAATAAGAAGTAAACCAGCATCAGACAATGCTGAGGACTTTTCCTTTTTGACACTCACACAGACAGCATTTATATTGGACACGTGTTCGGTGAAAGACTGTCTGCACATCCCGTCTCGGATGTCCCACAGTTTGGAGGACGCGTCGCAGGCACCCGGACACAAAGGTCTTCGAGTCAGGGCTGAGGGACAGGCTCATCACGTCTCCACTGTGCCCTGTGAACGTGGTGGTCTGCTGACCGGTCTCAATGTCCCAGAGAGCACTGCAAAGAGGGAGGACAGCTGGTTCACATTCAGTACAAGATCAAACAGACCTTGAGAAAAGGGTTTTCACTCTTTATCTTAGCAGTATCAACTCTTTTATCAGAGCTCAACAATCAGGATGGCACAGGGTAGGGCTGGGACAAAATCTTTCTTGAAAAACTGAAATGCTCAGTTTTGTTTTGGGTAAATGAAGCCCGCCATCCTCTGATTGTTTTAACGGTGCATGTCCACTACAGCAGCAAAACTCTGTTCAGTGCCACTGGCAACGCTATAACATCACTATAACGTTTTCCCAACACACACAGTATAATCCTCAGAGATGCACGAGATTACATTCAGAAATAGACAAATAACTTTGTTTCCAAATGCCCCAAGCAAAGATATCCTGTAAATTTTCGGTTTCTGTTTAAAGGTCTGTTTCTTCAAGGATCTTGGAGAGGTGGTTGCAGTTCTTCTGGATTTAGTCATTCTCAGTTTGTTCGGTTTCTTCATGTACAGTTTTCCCAGACTTCGATGATGGTGAGATCAGATCTCTGTGTGAAGCACTGGCTGATGTCAGACTCCTTGTGCTTACAAAAATCTCACAGGATTATTACAATTCATGGAAAAATGAGTGTTTTGGAAAATAATATTTCCTACTGACACACTACAGCAATATATATATTTATATATATTAGGGGTGTAACGATACACATATTCAAATTGTACCGTTCGGTATGAGGCTTTCGGTACGCATTTTAAAGCCTCTGTTACGCTGGACCATTTTTCCTGCCGACCAACATTTTATTATTTCAAATGTAGGCACGTCGTGCGTGGCAAGCGCGCTAAGACACTGGTGTGACCACAACATTGCCCAACATTAAATGGCAAATGTAATGTAAGCAGAACAAAACTGAGCTACTCGTTATTGTGTGGTTGACGGACCGTTTATCAGTTTGGACCAATGCAGCGCGAGCCAATCTTGATCATCAGCACTGTTACTACACAGCCAAATCCAGTAAAGAAAACATTTGAATTCGCCACTGAGGTAATAACATCGCTGTGAGATCTTGTGAGAAAAATTCACATTTCTCCGTTATTAACTGATCAAACTGCACTGACGTGGAAACCATAAGAAACATTGTGCCATGAATGAACTAATCAGTGTCCAAAGATCAGCAACATTCACCATGGAATTACTGTATAACACTACTAACTGTAACTATGGAAGATTGGCAGGAATAGTAGGCTATAATGCTTTCAAGTAACATTATGTCGGTTTTATTTTGACATTATGAATACAATCATTGCCCACAAACGTTAATCTGAACTAAAATAAACCTGTTTATAACTACTACAATATTACATTTCATTTTGAGCTGTTTTTTTATATGCTCTTAAGAAGTCAAGTATAACTCCATCATTGCTCAAAGTTAAAAAATATTACTTTATTATTTTAAAAAATATTACTAAAATTTATGTTAGTTTTAATAAAAATATAATTGAAAAAATATATCAAGGACATTTCACTGGCATTTCTTTCTTTTTGCTGATTCAAAAATCGTCATCTAACCGAGCCGTGACAAGTGTATTCGTATCGAATCCGAACCCGTGAATTTTGTGTAACCGTTACACCCCTAATATATATAAACTGTTTTACTTGCTTTTTTTTTTACTTGTTTTAAAATGTTAAGACTTAATGTACTGCATGTATAAAAATGTACTGTATGTATAAAAATATATAATATGCATATATAATAAAATAGCTGACACAACAGCTATTCATATATCTGAGCTATTTTAACAGTACTACTAAACATTGAAAAACCCATTAAATTTAGGATAATTTACAACAGTTCCTGCCCTTAGCCCAAATACATTTGTTTCAGTTGACTTAGAAATTGGCATCATTCAAACAACTCACACAATGTCATGAAATGCCTATCTGTGAAATTCTTCAATTATTGTATCTATTATTCCTCTAGCTCAGCGATACATTATGTGGTAAATGTAATCCATTCATGAAAGAATTAAAAATGTTTGTTGAAGGTAAATCAATTAAAATAGTCATTCATAGCTGTGATGGACTCACCATGTAGTATCTCCAGAACTGGTGACAATCTGACTATCGTCCAAAAAGCGACAACATGACAAATAACCTGGTTTGGGGGAAAAAAAGTGCAAACAAAACATTTTATCCCACTGCATGATGGATATAGCGATTAATGATGCTAAACTTGCTATTGACAAGGTCTACCTGTGTGTCCAGGCAGTTCTCTGGTGACTCTGACATTGCCCTCACGGGTTTTAAGGCTGTAGATTGAGCAGATGTTGTCCAGGCCTCCGCAGGCAACATAATTCCTGAAGGAGCGTAGGCGCAAGTCATCACCCATGATGACCTTAATGGAATGGCATGCATCTGGATAGAAACACACAAAAAAAGTTGCCATTCCCTTTTGTAATACAGAATGAGACCAATGCAAAATCTGGAACAGCATATTAAGCAAACAATTCTTGTTATATCTACCATGTAACGAAACGATAAAAATAGTAATGCTAGTAGATGATTTTGAATTCAGAACAAGGATTAGGATGTTCCACAACTCCACCTACAGGTTTCAAGCAGCAAGAGGCTAAGTTGGATATACTGTATAGCACATCCTATTTTACCTACAAACATACAGTATGCACGTGTAAAGATATATATACACTGTAAAGCAAATTTGGGCTGCATGATTGTTTATAACATTGCAAAAATACAACTTGTTTTATCGCACAGCTCATGCATACAGAATAGTATAATAACGCGATTTATAAAATATATTAGCAAATTGCAACAGCCTGATTTTTTTTATTTCATCACAAAATGTAAACCGCATTATCACCCAGCTCTAATCTGCAAAATGCATTTTATGTAAAGCTGCTTTGAAACAATGTACATTGTGAAAAGCACAATATTTAACTTGAATAAGTATATGATTTTTGTGCAGACTACCCTATCCACTTTGATGGCTTTTATAGTTAATGGTATTTGCATTATAGTTAAAAAAAAGTTAACTGATTTGAATTAACACTGACTTCATAGTTTATTATCCTTTAAAAATAACGTGATCAATTACAAAGGAAGATCTCATTCATACATCCTTTAAAAACTGTGCTTTTTATATCTATATTCACTTGTTGAGATGGACAAACCTTGTTTGTGGTGTAGCTGTCCCAAATGATGAGTTTGCCATCTTGTGAGGCACTAACTAGTAACCTTAATGGAAAAAAAAAACACAAACAGAAAAAGGGTTAAAGGATAAACCTCTGTTGATAATAAAAATGTCACAGATTAAAAATTCAACACAGTGAACGTGGAAAATGATTGCAGCTTATAATATTAAAACACATCATGGAATGTAAATGCTTGTGATAATATTCTTCAAATGACAAACACATGGCAGGCAACTATGGATACAAACTCCAACCAACTAACAATTGCGTCTCCTCCCTAAAGCACTAGAGCGGACGGAGAAAAGGTGAACGACAGAGGGAGGAAAAGAGAGACAGGAGCAGAAGGCAGCCTTCATAATCCCAGAACACCCCTGGGTTGAGAGAGGCCTGCTGTATTATTCATTGAGTGTACACTGACAGAGCTGCAGGGTTCCTCTGAGAGGGCCCATCCTCCAGCCCCCTCAATCTCTCTCTGTCAACTGACCTGGAATCAGTGGCCCAGTGCATGGCATAGATTTTGGCTAAATGACCTCGGAGGGTCCGCCTTGTTCTCATCTGGATCCTTCCAACTGAATCCAGCCCAGCTGTAATCTAAACACACAAAAGAAATCCTCATTTACAGTGATTCCACAAAGCAAACAGACAAAATTTCAGAGTTACAGTGATCATCTAAAATCAACAGCACGGACTGAAGTGAAGACAAGCAGAAATGATGACATCATAAGTCACAAAAATTGCCGGGGCATGGGTTGCACCGCACGTTTAAATTTTGATGGAGGGCTTGGCGTGTAAGAGGATGTTTAATATTTCAGTGCACTTATGAGCGTGTTCAGCATGTACGTCAGTGGCTATTTTGCATGTCTGTTCTGGGCTCAGAGAACAGGAGAGCGGGAACCTCCATAGATGAGCTGGGTTACACCAGTGCCTCTCTCATGATGGAGGGGGGATCCAGCAGAGCTGCTTACCTGGGACAGGCTGGAGTCGCTGCATGCTTTCCTGGCATCCTGCAATGAGAACAGCAGCATGTCAGAGAGAGCAGTCTTTCTACTGAACAGGGCTGAGGAAGTGCATATAGAAGAACATCTGTTGGCTGGCACTCGGGTTCGTATTCAACGTTTGAAAAATAACCAAAATCCCAGTAACCAAAGCTGATATTGTGCAAATCAGGGTGACCAATATAAGAGAGGGGTGCAAATGTATACATAATTTAACAAAATACTTCCTTCGACAATGAAGAAACAGGACATTAATATTAATCTTCTTTTATAGTATATTTTTAAAGAGGTTAAGCATATTTTTTATAGCCGTAGGCAACAAATTGCTATAAATAAAATGTATCTCATGCTTGAAATCAGTCAATAAAACTACAATCAGGGAGGAAAACCGTACCATATTTAAATGTGTGGTTATTCTTAAGAATGTATTTTGGCATTTATGCAATTACAGATCCTACAGCTATAAGAGTTTTAGAATAATAAAAAACTGGTTCAGACAACCCTTGATGTAGATGGTTTCTGAAAAGATAGTTGAATCTGGCACTAGGGAGAACTTCCACTTGATTACATCAGCTGTACGGGCACCATTATTAATGGCCATTGCAGATCAATTCATTAATCTTCAAATAATTAATCCGCATACTTATACACCACCGTTCTGAAGTTGGGTTAGTAAAAAATATGCGTAAAAAAAAAAAAAAGTTTCTTCTGCTCACCAAGGCTGCATATTTGATCAAAATCGCAGTAAAAACAGTAATACTGTTTTATATTATTAAAAACATATTAGGTTACATATTAACATTTTATTACATTTGAAAATGTAATTTATTCCTGTGAGGCAAAGCTGAATTCTCAGCATCATTACTCCAGTCTTCAGTGTCTTATGATCCTTCCGAAATCATTCTATATGCTTTTATTCTAATATGTAGAATTATCTAAGATTAGGCCTGGGCGATTTTTTCCTTTAAAAAAATCTGCGATTTTTTTATAAAAACTCGATTTACGAATAAAAAAATTTTTTTTTAATCAAGTAGAATTTCTATAACTCTGTGTTGAACTGATTATAACTCTTTTGTGTGCTAAACACAATCTAATTAATACAACTTCATTATTAAGAAAAACAACAAATCCCAAAAAATATGTTCATAAAATCTATGCCAAAAATGCTATTATAAACCAGATTAATGGATAATTCAGCAGTACAATTTAGTCTAGAAAGATCACAAATTCGCAAGTGCACAATATTGAATAAAATCTGAACATTTAGGGAAAAAAAAAAACATTTAGTGGGGAACAAATACGAGACAAGTGTAACGCTAAATCTGGTCAAACTTTACACATCGCTCTTTGTATTGTACATTCATGAAAAACAAGATAACAAAAATCAAAAGGATCAATTATTATATAGTCTGGTCTACTATACAATTGAGACATGTTTTGAATGTATAGCACAGCTGTTTAATGAGACAGCAACATATGATAGATAGGACAGAACAAGAAAAGGCTACTAATAATCTTTCATTGCGCAAACGTATTATGATATGAAAGGCCCCAATACATTGCGGGCCGCGGCACAAAGCGCTTATGCGCATTCCGAGCACTGAATGCGCTTGAAGCAACATGGAGTCACAGCGCGCAGCCCAGCGCGCTCGAGTCCATAGGTCGAGTCCGCAGTCCGCACTGAACAGTTCAAAGCACATAGGAAATACTGATTCGTGTACAATATACAGTATCTAGCTATGCAATCGTTTATTGAACCTTTTCTTTTAACAGTTTTAAACTGCAATTACTGTCGCGCGTGAAGAACAATAGTGCTCTGACTAGTGTTTTGCTAACAGACACCCGGTAGAAAGTAACATCATGATTTAGTTATAATAGATTTGGTTATAATAATAATAGGAACATTGAATCATCTTTGAGAGAGTTTCATCGTATTGACCGTCGTAACCGAACTGTGGAAACCCTGAAGGAAGATTTGGTGAATGCAAAATGTAAGTTACACTATACTGAAGAGGGGAGAAAAATAATCTAAAAAAAATATTTTTTGAAAATATGAATCAAATTTGACCTGCCAACTTGATTTTTATTTCAAATTGATTTTTCCCCAGCCCTATCTAAGATGTAGTTTATTTTTGTGGAAACTGTGATACATTTTTGTTCAAGATTTTTTAATGAATAGAAAGTTTAAGAGAACAGCATTTATTTGAAATGTAATTCTTTTTAACCATGTAAAAGTTGACAACTATAATCAATTTAATGGATCCTTACTGAATAAAAAAAAAAAAAAAGTTGCCCCAAACTCTCGAAAGGCAGTGTATGTACTGATATGGATCTTGTTGTGTAAAGAAGTGTCGATTAGGGATGGGCGTGAGTATCAAATGTATTATATCAAAATATCGATACTAGAGCCTGACCGATAAAGGATTTTGAAGGCCGATACACGATACAAATATTTGTTGGTTTTAAAATCAGATATATCGGCCGATATTTTTTATTTTTTATTTCAGAAACACGCAACAAAACATTAACAGATTTCCCTAACATTAGTTATTTGTAGTTATTTATGAGTTTTAATTAAAATAATATGCTAATGCATTTTAAAAATAAACTTATTTCTTTTATTGTCACAACAGACCAGACTGATGATAGTGGCATTAGCCAGCTTTGTGGTAAGCTAGTCTATGATGAGCCATAATATAGCAATGGATAACATCATACTGCAAATTGTAAAACATACATTTTCAATATAACAGGCCAAGGAGAGATGATACGTCTCATTGCTATAACCGTCACGCGCTATTAAAGAAATACTTCAGTCACATTGTCCAAAGTTAAAAGGACAGTCAGTCAACTACACTGTAACAATGTAACGTAACTATTACTAGCTAATTCTGCTTCACTCTCGGCTTAACAGCACTAAAACTGGACATGATAGTCACAAATTTTGTCATGCTTATTTAAGTTAAGAGAACTGATGGGGATGTTCTTTTAATTGTTATTCAAGCAATGTATGTCTCGTGACCAACTCAACGAAATGTTGCTAACAGGGACGGTGCTAAGAGTGCCCTCTGGTGGACAAACTATACAACTCCAACACTCATGACATGGTTCAAGCGTGTTTCGTCCGTTTTTATTTTATTTTTGAAATATTCATTTATCGGCCATTATAACTGCCGATACCAATAGTTTGGAAAATGCCTAATATCGGCCGATAATCTCGGTCTAGCTTAAGTCGATACTAAGGTTTTTTATTTTTTTTACATTAATTTTGTTCAACAAGAAATGTAATGCATAGGCTACAATATGCATTGAATTGGACGAATAAACTATAACGAATAATTGTGTAGAAGAACTATTTTCCTGCTCATCTGAACACAAGCAAACACTGCAAGGCAGAACCAATCAATCATGAGAAGCGTTCGCTCACAGCTGACACTGCATTCAAACAGCCCAAACCAATGCTTATCAGAGGACAGAAACATCTTTGAGGTATTTCACAATAATCAAATTAAAATTTAAGCCGACATAGCTTGTGAAGTTTTATATTGATCATGTTCTATCCTATAACTAATGTAAATATAAATCATACACTGTCAGATTAAATAGGTTGCATTTTATGGGTTCTGTAAACCATGGTTTTACTACAGTGGCCATAGTTCAACTTTTCAGGGTAAATTTTCAAGGTTACCAAAACAGTAAGCATTTTAACCACATGTACACAAAAATATAATCGAATAAACTGCAATTAAGGCGTATTGAAAGACTTTCAAATATTTATATCATGTTAAGTGGGTATCATAAACCATTTTATTCCAAGTTATTTAATAAACGTAATAATTTAAAGTTCAGTACAGGCATCGTTATGGACGATACTGGCCTTTTAAAGTATCGGTATTAGGGATGGGCATTTTCCAAAAAGATTGCATTCGAATATCGGGCTCATAAAAATCGAATATTTGAATATTCGTTTATTAAATTATGTTTAACGAAAAAGACGTTATTTTTAAGGTTTTTTTACGTTTTTGTCACCATTTCTGGACAAGCTTACAATTAGGCAATACACAACAAGCTTACAATAGTAAGTAAAGTTTTCTTTTAGTTGAAAACATTAAACATTAGGCCTATGTGTAAACAAAAAATATATATAAAAAAGCATTATTAAAAGCATGCTCAAGCAGCGCGAGACGGAAAAAAACCCTAATAAAGCAGATTGCGTCAGATATCAGTACAGAACGTACACACATACACACGAGTCAGCAAATGATTGATTATCGTGTTTATATTGTTTCACGTTTATGTTGAGAAAAACAATAATATCTAACGTTACATGCAGGGGCGCCACCAGCACTTTATGTTCGAAGTCAGAAAAGACGCTGCGCTGACAGACGTTTCAGAGACACAAGAGAGAACGGTGTTTAAACAGCCCTTTGCATTTTCTGTTCTTAAACCGGTCTCCCTTAACGAAACTTAACCCTTTCACACGTAAGTTTAAAATATTCTAACTGACCCCCAGCGTGAGTTTTTCAAGGTGACCGTTATTTAGAACTTGCCACTTTAATGTTTCCATGGTGACGCGTCACTGCTTGTCACGTGACACAGCACAACCACAACAGAGCGCGGAAGGAATGATGATCTGCTTTTATGTCGTTTTTCCTTTTTTATAAAAAATATTCATAAATGTATTAGCTATAACATGAAACACTGATATTCCGATTGTCAAATATGGGCAAGTGGATGTGTTTTGTTGTTTAAACATCTTTAAAACGATCGTGTTAGTTGAGCTGTATGCACAATGGGCGCGCCATTTTAGTTTCATTTTCAGTTCAGAGAATCGGATCTGTTGGATTTACAACGTCAATTCCTCCACTTCTCACGAAAAATACATGAAAGTAAGTGGCTGGTGAACTGGGAGAAGAATAGGGTCAAATGTTAAGCTACTTACACAATGTGTATCTGATATGAATAAAACGTGTAGTCTTATTATAATTGAAAGGATTATTATTGCCGCTTCCATAGACATCAGTGTGTATTTTACAAACTCAAAATCATTGTTTTGCTAGTACTTATGTGTATTTAAATGTCTGAAACCTAAAATAAACATTATGTGGTTGAAAACACTCAATAGTTGTGATATATGACAGCACTGAGTGTGTCTGTCTCTGGCTCAGCGCCAGTCAACGCGCGAGAGCAAGTTTGAATTTAGCAGTTGATCACGTGATGCACTGAGCGTTCTAATCACACCGGTGTGATCGTACGCTCCAGGGACCAGCCAAGACTGATCACACCGGTGTGATCGTACGTGTGAAAGGGTTAAAGGAAGTATGTCTCAAAATCATTTTGCTATTAGATAAGTTAACATATTTGTTCACGCGGGTCCAGCTGCGCTTACCTGCAGTTGTAATGCAATGACTGAACAGCTGTCTTTCCTGACTCAACTGTTTGGATTTCATGTGATTTCTCTTGGTGATATCATAACTCAGATTAATTAATTAATTTGATCAAAAAGTAATTCTGTTTTACGAAGATCCTTTTTTCAAGTTTCGTTAATTACAAACTTCCGTGAGGCAGTCGACAACATTATGTGATCAAATACAGACAACTTGTTAACGCACTCCACAGCGCCATCCAGGTGCATTTAATTATAACTGCGAATAAGAATTACATGTCTAATATTCGAAAATTCTAAATATTCGTGCACATCCCTAATCGGTATAAAAAGAGATTTGTGGTACTCGCCCATCCCTAATGTCCACATGACCCCAGGAGCCATCTTTAGATCTGATTGGGCTGAGCAGAAAAGTTATGGGGATCTTACTCTGATCTGATTGGCTGAGCAGAATATTTATGGGATCTTACTCTGATCTGATTGGCTGAGCACGAAAAGTTACGGGATTCTTACGCTGATCTTGATTGGCAGAGCAGTAAAGTAACAGGATCTTACTCTGATCTGATTGGAGGAGTAGAAAAGATACAGGATCTTACTCTGATCTGATTGGCGGAGCAGTAAAGTAACAGGATCTTACTCTGATCTGATTGGCAGAGCAGTAAAGTAACAGGATCTTACTCTGATCTGATTGGCAGAGTAGAAAAGTTACGAATCTTACTCTGATCTGATTGGCGGAGCAGTAAAGTAACAGGATTTAACTCTGATCTGACTGGTGGAGCAGTAAAGTAACAGGATCTTACTCTTGATCTGATTGGCTGAGCAGTAAAGTAACAGGATCTTACTCTGATCTGATTGGCGGAGCAGTAAAGTAACAGGATCTTACTCTGATCTGATTGGCGGAGCAGTAAAGTAACGGGACCTTACTCTTGATCTAATTGGCGGAGCAGTAAAGTAACAGGATCTTACTCTGATCTGACTGGCAAAGCAGTAAAGTAACGGGATCTTACTCTGATCTGATTGGCGGAGCAGTAAAGTAACAGGATCTTACTCTGATCTGACTGGCGAGCAGTAAAGTAACAGGATCTTACTCTGATCTGATTGGCGGAGCAGTAAAGTAACAGGATCTTACTCTGATCTGATTGGCGGAGCAGTAAAGTAACGAGATCTTACTCTGATCTGATTGGCGGAGCAGTAAAGTAACAGGATCTTACTCTGATCTGACTGGCGGAGCAGTAAAGTAAAGGGATCTTACTCTGATCTGATTGGCGGAGCAGTAAAGTAACAGGATTTAACTCTGATCTGACTGGCGGAGCAGTAAAGTAACAGGATCTTACTCTGATCTGATTGGCGGAGCAGTAAAGTAACAGAGATCTTACTCTGATCTGATTGGCGGAGCAGTAAAGTAACAGGATCTTACTCTGATCTGATTGGCGGAGCAGTAAAGTAACAGGATCTTACTCTGATCTGATTGGCGGAGCAGTGAAGTAACAGGATCTTACTCTGATCTGATTGGCGGAGCAGTAAAGTAACAGGATCTTACTCTGATCTGACTGGCGGAGCAGTAAAGTAACAGGATCTTACTCTGATCTGATTGGCGGAGCAGTAAAGTAACAGGATCTTACTCTGATCTGATTGGCGGAGCAGTAAAGTAACGAGATCTTACTCTGATCTGATTGGCGGAGCAGTAAAGTAACAGGATCTTACTCTGATCTGACTGGCGGAGCAGTAAAGTAAAGGGATCTTACTCTGATCTGATTGGCGGAGCAGTAAAGTAACAGGATCTTAACTCTGATCTGACTGGCGGAGCAGTAAAGTAACAGGATCTTACTCTGATCTGATTGGCGGAGCAGTAAAGTAACGGGATCTTACTCTGATCTGATTGGCGGAGCAGTAAAGTAACAGGATCTTACTCTGATCTGACTGGCGGAGCAGTAAAGTAACGGGATCTTACTTCTGATCTGATTGGCGGAGCAGTAAAGTAACAGGATCTTACTCTGATCTGACTGGCGAGCAGTAAAGTAACAGGATCTTACTCTGATCTGATTGGCGGAGCAGTAAAGTAACAGGATCTTACTCTGATCTGATTGGCGGAGCAGTAAAGTAACGAGATCTTACTCTGATCTGATTGGCGGAGCAGTAAAGTAACAGGATCTTACTCTGATCTGACTGGCGGAGCAGTAAAGTAACGGGATCTTACTCTGATCTGATTGGCGGAGCAGTAAAGTAACAGGATTTAACTCTGATCTGATTGGCGGAGCAGTAAAGTAACAGGATCTTACTCTGATCTGATTGGCGGAGCAGTAAAGTAACGAGATCTTACTCTGATCTGATTGGCGGAGCAGTAAAGTAACAGGATCTTACTCTGATCTGATTGGCGGAGCAGTAAAGTAACGGGATCTTACTTTGATCTGATTGGCGGAGCAGAAGAACAGGATCTTACTCTGATCTGATTGCGGAGCAGTAAAGTAACGGGATCTTACTTTGATCTGATTGCGGAGCAGAAGAACAGGTCTTACTCTATCTGATGGCGAGCAGAGTAACAGGATCTTACTCTGATCTGACTGGCGGAGCAGTAAGTAACAGGATCTTACTCTGATCTGATTGGCGGAGCAGTAAAGTAACAGGATCTTACTCTGATCTGACTGGCGGAGCAGTAAAGTAACAGGATCTTACTCTGATCTGATTGGCGGAGCAGTAAAGTAACAGGATCTTACTCTGATCTGATTGGCGGAGCAGTAAAGTAACAGGATCTTACTCTGATCTGACTGGCGGAGCAGTAAAGTAACAGGATCTTACTCTGATCTGATTGGCGGAGCAGTAAAGTAACAGGATCTTACTCTGATCTGATTGGCGGAGCAGTAAAGTAACAGGATCTTACTCTGATCTGATTGGCGGAGCAGTAAAGTAACAGGATCTTACTCTGATCTGATTGGCGGAGCAGTAAAGTAACAGGATCTTACTCTGATCTGATTGGCGGAGCAGTAAAGTAACAGGATCTTACTCTGATCTGACTGGCGGAGCAGTAAAGTAACAGGATCTTACTCTGATCTGATTGGCGGAGCAGTAAAGTAACAGGATCTTACTCTGATCTGATTGGCGGAGCAGTAAAGTAACGGATCTTACTCTGATCTGATTGGCGGAGCAGTAAAGTAACAGGATCTTACTCTGATCTGACTGGCGGAGCAGTAAAGTAAAGGGATCTTACTCTGATCTGATTGGCGGAGCAGTAAAGTAACAGGATCTTAACTCTGATCTGACTGGCGGAGCAGTGAAGTAACAGGATCTTACTCTGATCTGATTGGCGGAGCAGTAAAGTAACGAGATCTTACTCTGATCTGATTGGCGAGAGCAGTAAAGTAACAGGATCTTACTCTGATCTGACTGGCGGAGCAGTAAAGTAAAGGGATCTTACTCCGATCTGATTGGCGAGAGCAGTAAAGTAACAGGATTTAACTCTGATCTGATTGGCGGAGCAGTAAAGTAACGGGATCTTACTCTGATCTGATTGGCGGAGCAGTAAAGTAACAGGATCTTACTCTGATCTGATTGGCGGAGCAGTAGAGTAACGGGATCCTACTCTGATCCGATTGGCGGAGCAGTAAAGTAACAGGATCTTACTCTGATCTGATTGGCGGAGCAGTAAAGTAACGGGATCTTACTTTGATCTGATTGGCGGAGCAGTAAAGTAACAGGATCTTACTCTGATCTGATTGGCGGAGCAGTAAAGTAACGGGATCTTACTTTGATCTGATTGGCGGAGCAGTAAAGTAACAGGATCTTACTCTGATCTGACTGGCGAAGCAGTAAAGTAACGGGATCTTACTCTGATCTGATTGGCTGAGCAGTGAAGTAACAGGATCTTACTCTGATCTGACTGGCGCGAACAGTAAAGTAGACAGGATCTTACTCTCGATCTGATTGGCGAAAGCAGTAAAGTAACGGGATCTTACTCTGATCTGATTGGCGGAGCAGTAAAGTTTCAGGATCTTACTCTGATCTGACTGGCGGAGCAGTAAAGTAAAGGGATCTTACTCTGATCTGAATTGGCGGAAGCAGTGGAATTAGCAGGATCTTACTCTGATCTGACTGGTGGAGCAGTAAAGTAACAGTATCTTACTCTGATCTTACTCTACAACTGATTGGCTGAGCAGAAAAGTAAAGCCTTGTTCACACTACATGATTTTAAAACGTTGGGCTGAACTGTGCGTTTCACACTACATGACTTGCTCTCAGTGAAATCAGGAGTGTTCAAGTTGTTTAGCAGTTCACACCACACAACACAACGTGATTGATCACACAACAGGAGGTAACTCACTACACGAGTTGACAACGCACTACATGGAGATACAACCACGATCGGATGACAAGAGCAAGCTGTTTCAGTACTATGGTACAGTCTAAATCCTGAAAATAATCAAATAAATAACGAGTTGACAACAACTCTGTCACCCAACGATTCTATCTTGTCTACAAACCACGTTTTGTCACGAAAAACCACGCAATAAAACAAACCAGAAATGACGCTAAACAGCACGTGCGCCTATACCCAGCGAAGAAGAGAACACAACACGTGAATGGACGTCAGACAGAAACTAGTGCTGCACACTGTTTGCCGACGATCTTCTGCTCTGAGAAAAAAATGCAAAAAAAATAAATAAAAACTAAGATTTACCTGGTGTCTTCAACCCATGCGTTGCTATGATTGGCTGTACTCATGACATCACTGAGATTGAGTCGCGCGACGGCTCTGGATATCTAGCAGGCTAGATATTTTCTGGGCTCGGCGACGCGTCTGCAATGTCTGTGAGCGTTTTGCTGCGTTGTTGGCTCTTTCATACTAACAGATTCGCGAGCGTTCATCGTCCGCTAATCCCC